>DVXP01000037.1:0-35959 GCA_018235645.1 Junonia grisea | reverse complement strand
AACAAATAATAAATGTTAATCTTACTAGAGGCATTGTTTACATTGCATGTTATTTAAATTTAGTTCTCGAATCCTCTGATATTTAAATATCGAATTAATGTTGCTTTACTTATACGCCGATAATGAAGTGGATCATTTATTGATTCATTTTTTTTAATAAATAATAAAATTCAATGTATATTAATCAAATTCTTAAAATAAATACTTGTAATGAAATAACTAAATAATATAATAATAATCACGATAAAACAAACTTTATTATGTCAATGCAATATTCCAAGAAAATGATTAATCAGGATTTCATGACATAGTTAAGATTATATTATAATTGAGTGATATTGAATCATATAAATTAGATAATTCTGAAACATTAAATAAAGTTGTTTACGATTTGTATACAAAGTGAGTATTGCATATTAGACTTAAGATGAGTGAACTATTTTACTGACCAGTTAATACTGCCGAAGTATTTAATATAACTTGCGTTCCGTATTTTTTTTACTGACCAAAAGTAAATTTAAAACTTCCCGTTTAAATACATGCCTATTTAAATCATATCAAATCAAAATCTATTCTATATAAAGCTAAGAACTTTGTACATTTAAAAGCGCTGCTTTTTGAAACGTACGTACCTGTTTGTATTTTTTTGTATGGCAAGTTTATTTTAGTGTAGGGTTGTAGGTTATAACTTATAAGACATCATCATCAAACACAAATGGACAACCAATTGCAAACGTAAAACGTAGAAAAGCGCCGAAAATAAATGAGAAATCGTGAAGAGCTCACAAGTAATGATGATCATTTGTTTAGATTCTTTAAGTATCGTTTTAATGAACACATACCAGTATAATGAAGCGTCCCATACTCGTTACAAACAACATAAATACTACGGTTATCGTGTTTATCTTAATGCGCTATAATAATTTGTTAAGCTATAAAATATCAGACCACACCTCGCAATTAGATCTCGATTACGCGATACGCTTGTGTTATTAAAGGTAGCACTTAAATATGACCCTATAAGGAAAACGAGATAAAGACATAAGGTATGTCTAGAAAGATTTACGGTAAAGCGCATATTAGTTTTGACTAAACTTAAATTTGTAGATTAAAAATTGTAGGAAAATACACGATGAATAAAAACACGTTTTTGTGCGTACATGACTGGTACTTTTTAGGGCGTGTTGATTTCAAAACCAAAACTTATAATTTCTTCTTTTGATGTTTAATTTGAAAGTACTTTGAGGAAAGAATATAGGTATAGATTAAGTAATTTATAAAGTTGTATTGCTAGGTTATGGATAGAAACGCAACAAATCAACGTGACGGCATTAGTTTACGATTCTATGCGCTAGAGATTTGCAAGCGCTGCGCCGGCGCAACCGTGCACTCTAAGTGGGACGCGCGCGAGCGTCGACCTCACGCCCGACTTCAGGGTTACCACTGCCGCTTCGACCATGCCAACAAACTCTTACGTAACCCTATTAACATCCACACCATTCACATTATAACCACTATTTATTATTACAATAAATCGTACATTGAATTTTGGCTCGGAATCAAGCGTGTTTATCCAAACATTATTAGTGTTATCGAGATAATAATAGTATCTGAGATCAACGACCGCTCTAGTTCTATTCTAGTAACCAATCGCAACGACATGTCTTACTACTATGTTATTTCGTAGAAAACGCACTGTTATGATTGGAATAGAAAACGTTTTTATCATTTGTTTTAGATAAAAATTGTACCATATTATTGTCTTAAAATTGCTCCCCGAGTTTAATTAGCTAAATTCACATTACCGTCAAATTTCTCAAGTGTTACCAAACTATGTTTAAAAAAATTTAGTGTACGTATGTAGGACCGTAATAAAAATATTCATATAACCACTTCTCCTATTTACAACATTTTAATAGCTAGGAAGTATTTAGGATTGTGGGCGTGTTAAGTCACGTCGTATCAAGTATTTAAGTTGGCTCTATCTTCAGAGGAAAACGATATGAACCAAGTCTCGTTTAGCTTGAACCTTCATTCCATTTTTATCTTTATCAGATAAAAATATTGCACAAATAAAAGTATTGCACAATATTTTAACCCGTGACATTTTTCTTATCTATTACTTACTAAAATATCTACTATTATTTAATACTACAGTAAAAATATGCGTACCAATGATGTGCGTATGATACATAAAATCATACGCACATCATTGGTATAATTAAATTTAAACTTCTTAGAAGTTTCTATATTTTAAATTTAAAATAAATAAATAAACTAAAAGCACCATAGTGATAATTGTATTGGGTAGATTTCTCATTACTCAAAATAATTGCCCGCTGGCAACGATCAATTCCAGTTATTGATAACAAAAAAAAAATTAAACAACACGCAATTATTCACAGTAAATTTATAGAAAATGAATCACAGTGTGCGTACGTGTCTCAAGTCAGAGCAAAGTGGGCGAAACGTGGGCATCATATTCCTCGGCTTAAAGAGCATAGTGAAATTACTTTGTTTACAAGACACTCAATGAATTGAGATAAGCAGGATTGAACGTATAAGGCGAGGCGCATTTATAATTGAAATGACATTTTACTGTTATTGCAGAAACACTGGATGACATTAAAGGTTGTTATAATTGTATGGATCTGTCGAGTTTTAGCTTTCGACGTTTTGCATGAATGGTAAAATTATGATTATCAAAAGGGTATAAGGTTTCCTTACAGTAATCGTACGTGGTGATGATGATGATAAGGATATTTTAACGTACAATAACATTAAACGAGCCAAGCGTATGTTACTCTTTTATAACAGTCATCCATTTTTAGCTAAAAACTATTATTTTTGCGGAAAATTTATTGCCTTTTTAAGATTCTTTATCATTTTAAGAGATATAAAGAATAATCATTTTGATGCAATTAGATGTTATAGTCATTTTTTTAAACATTGAAAATCGACTAAAGCGATTTTATCGATCATAAAATAACTAAATAAATGAAATAACATTCAAATTAAATTAAATCAATTAACTGAAGAAAAACGAGAAATAGCAGTTATTTCTGAAAGAGAGACGTGCAAAAGTAATTTCATTACAACTTCAAGATATTTAACGAAACTCGTAAAATATGCAAACAAGGCAGTCTTATCCAGATTGAATTCAATACAGTCCGATGATTACAAAAACCGGCTCCCGAGTCAATTCCGTTTATGGTCTTAATGTTCTGCAAGTGGATACTTGCGATAACTTTATAAAAAGTTGATCAGAGGCACACGAAATGCTGGAACCAGTAGTCGTTGGGTAAAGTTCCTAAGCTAGCCTTTTAAAGCGATCATAGCTATAAACGGTGTCGAAAAGTTAGGTTGCAGAAAATACGCAAGTAAATTCAGTTGCAACACGGTAAGGCACTGGCATTTTTGCTGATTTAAGGGCCATAAGAAATTTTATATCACATCAACGCAATTACGTCAATCGGTGTCTTACGAAACGTCTGATATGTGTACTAGTATGAGATTGCACGTCATGCTATCATCGAGCGACAAGTTTTTCTAGTCCAAGAAAGTTGCACTACAAGACCTAGCTGGCATCCAACCCTATTGTATCTATTAGCCGGCTACTTTCTTATTTCTTACCATTTACGGTTTGTCGAGAAAATCGTAACGCATTTGTAATAATTATTTGAGCAATATAAAACACGTGACAGCGGAATGCCTTTTGAGATATGAACTAATATTTCTTTGAGAATTTTTTCAACAATCGAAACCAATAAATTCCAATTACGTAAAACATCATACAAATTATATATCAGTAACAAAAATAGCTGAATCGCATCTGAATTTGCGATAAAAATCAATTTAAAAATCAGTAACGGTCCACGCAAACATTTCACCGATCGGAAAAGTTTTCAATTTAGCAATATCCGATTTATCAATTCCAATAAGAGCCGGAGCCAAAATAATAAAGCTATTATCTTGTTGTGAGCTCGGCAAGACGATTTAAAAGAAAAACACGGTGCTAATCCACATGGGAAGCCTTGAGCAGGGTATTGGGTAGCCAAGCGCAGTCAGTCGGATTTAGTTACATGGACGACCGCGCGTCGGCCGCATCTTTCCGATGAGTGGAACTATTATTTGCACAACAATAAAATATTTAGAAAGATTTTATATAAAAATTACTATAACTATAATAAACTAAAAAGCTTGGAAAACAAATAAAAATAAAACCGATTTTAGATTAGATCTTAAATTGTATAGGAACGATCTGGGAAACGTGATCGAACTAAAATATGCACCAAGTATTTTGGAAACGTAGATACCGCTTAGTTGTTTAATTAAAACCAATAAATATTAATCTCTTTAATGAAGCCTTGTACGAGTACTTGTTAAACCAATGTTCTATCATAAATAGGTAGATTCTATCAGTTCATGTACGGGCGATGTGAAAATCGCTTACACGATGAATTCATAAGCCAAGTTTGGAATGTACAGCTAACCGGTCTGATCAATATGCTGGTAGACATCGAAGACCATAAATAGAAAAAGTGGTCGCAGTTTTAATGATGCTGCTTTACAAAAACGTGCCTCGCTTGTCACTGTTATCAATCACGGCGTAACTTAATATCGCTTAACTATTGTTTTTACCAAGAAGATGAAACAGAGAAACTATTGAAGATAGTACATGGTGGAACAGCATCGATGTCAAAACGAAATGAGCTGCAGCAAATTGTTAATTCTGTTTAAACATTTATTTTGCAATTTTCTATTTCTACAAAACTTCTACAGATAGACTAATATATGGGAACACAAAATTATGAAGTTTCCCCAGGTGGTATACAAACGAGGTGCTGTCACGCGACGCGGAGCGAAACGACTGTACAAGACAATACCGGTCGTGTTTAAGCGATAAAGCAAGGAGAATGTTTTAAATTATTGTTGCAGATTATCCTAAATCTCGTTTCTGATTTATAAACCCTTATTCGACCCGGCACATTTATATTTGTAAGTAGACATCTTGTAATACTTCGTTAAAGATACGTGTTTCTTTTCTGTCTCGATGACTTCATTTAAAGGTTTTTAAAGTGCTTTATCTACGTAACGTAAGAACATTTTATATTGTGATGCTGACTTCTACAGCTTGAAACAATAACTTGATCGTCGCAACTGTAAAAGTAAGTACTTGCAAACGTTGGGCAGTAATAAATATCAAACAAACGCCGGGTAAAAATAGAAACAGGCACGGCGGGCGGGCGAATGACCGTCGGTTGACATACAACGGACTCAAGGCCTGTTGAGATTAGATACCAACTGCCGTCGCATACAAACATACTTTGTACTGACAACAGCAAAATAACACCACCCGATAGCCATGGATGTGAGGAAAATTACGCTAAATCTTAATAAGGCCCGATTTATTTTATGTTACAACAAAATAATGGGACATAATCCTATTTCACATAATGTTATGCATACAAATTGTTATGTCAGAAGATTTCTCTCTAATTATGACATGAAAATCCAAACAGACTTTAACATCAACATTTACTTTGTGAAGCTCTATATGCTAATGTAATTCGAAGTAGACTTTTGTAGCTACGTGCTTTAAAATAAACATTTGAATTCAGTAGAAAAGTCAGTAAGGTAGTCGTAAAACACCTAGTGGCGCGATTAAATTACACGAGAGTTACCTTTATTTGGTAGAAAACGTACCGACCGAGGGCGCCTCCCGTGACGGTGTTTTATCGTGAAAAGTGTCAGACCAGTGTTTTTACGGCACTTCTAACAAAAGCAAACTTTCACCTCTGTAAACCTTTTTCAGTAATAAAAATATTTTATTGTCGCACAGCTCATACATCAAGGACCAGATGCTCGAATGTATGTAGGAGATTTCTCTCTTATAATTTATAATTTCACATTTATTATTTTATGAATACGGTTTGGTGGAAAATATATAGATTTAAGTGGTCTAAGTGGACGTGATGACGAGACTAATGAGTAGAAGGTTAAGCACAACCCTAACTCTTGTTGTAAAATGTCATTGAATAGAAGCAGCTATTTTTAATGAGTATCTTCTGTGCTCTAAGAGATTTTATTTTCCAAGTTGTTCATATGCTGTCACGGTCAGGTATGAAAAGTGAAAAAGAAATAACTAAAATAACGTACGAAAATTTAAAGAAATGCGATGGTTTTTTTTTCGAAAATCATAATATTTATGCCTTGATTTATTGAAAGTGCAAAGTAGTTTTTCTTGTCTGCCAATCTTAATCAATTTCCACTTCAATCGATAGTAAGTGGTTCAAGTGGATGTCATTATTTACTTACAATGAATTTATGGCTGAGAACTCACTGTTAGTAATTTAGATTGTCACCGTACAAAAAGTAAATTATAAAAAATAACTGGCAATAAAGCCTCTGTACGTATTTGAGGAACAGTACCTTTACTCCTTAATTAAATTTAAGGATTCGTAAAAATTATGAATGTCTTGGAGAATTATACGTTTGAACAAATAAGGGCCCAGATATGTGGAAGGTATGTCGCTCACCTTAATCTGATATGAGTTGACTTTATGCTTGGGCAGGAGATTGAATGTTGAAAAATCCAGTCTTCTCGAAAATATACCGTTGGCACCAGCGCCGGCTCTGTAAAGAAAATATAATATTAATAACACTGCTTAAATTATATCCTCAATATAAGAAAATCATTAATAAAAACTTTAGATAATAATTTTAATTGTTTCAGAAAATTGGAACATATTTTTAGATAAAGTAGTTAATATTAAAACTATGAATAATAACGCAACATGACTAACTTTTATAACGAAGCTATTTCATAATATAAAAAAACAACAATACACCAAACATAATGTATGCATGTACAACAAAGACATTTATTATGTATTTTACTTTGAAATTTACTACGCACATTATACAACATTTAAGTTTAGTGGAACGAATACTGCAGCTCGCCTTTCAAAACAACCTATTGAAAACATAAAGTTTAAAAATATCGTATTCCTGTTTTGGTTGTAACAAAAACATAACGAAGCATTCTTATCGTCTGACCTTGTACTTTAAAGATGTAAGTGAGAGTATGAAAAAATTTATTACACTTATTATACGTTCCATTTCAAGATGACGCTACATTTATTGTAGACGGTTTTGGAAGTATTTATAATAACATTAATTCAATTTATATCTGATATATCTTTGTGCATGTTTTAAATTACAGCCTCGAACCAAAAATTGAGAACAAAGACATGTTTATTAATAGCACAATCCGTTGCCGTGCGACCCGCAGTTTTATCTTTATTGCCGAGTAACCCGAAACATATTTCTCCTGACGGGGCAATCAATTACGCCGTATTGTATTAAGAGTATGGACACGAAAGCACTCTCGCTAGATCATATCTCGACGTCGAAATTAGTTCAAAAATTACATCGCACGTGTTGCGAGACTTATAATTCGACGGAACAGACATTTTTCACGGCACATCGGTGGCGCCGAGCAAAAAGCAAAATAAAGCTTCAAGGTTGCGCGAAAAAACTTGTTTTTTCATTGTCAAGGTCAGCCGAGTTAGATACCGGCTCTCATATCTCGGCGGGGCGTGTCAACATAGCGTTGTGTTTACATTTGCGTCGAGATAAAAAACGACGATTAAAATTTTTGACGTATACTTTTTATGGTTATAAACGTGGATTTTATTATTATTTTTATTAGGAGCCATATGTTATTAAGACGGTAAACCGTAATGTCCGTAATTTAAAGTAAATTTCGTGTGATAAAATTCAGATCGCGCTCATTTATTATTTGTTATGTGTTGCCAGGTTAACTGCATAAAGATAAATAAGAAACGAGTTTATATTTAATATGTTATTTAAAATGCGGTTCTGTTGCAACGGTCCCATTGCTCAATTACTGCAGACAGCTGCGTACTCGTATCCGTTTCCGACGTATAAAAACTACTCGCATTCACAAAATGCACTATCAGATTAAGACATTGCATTGCATTATGCTGTAAGCGTAAAATGATATATTAAGGCGGATACATCTGCTTTTATAAACATCTACAAATGAATTTACAGTAAGAATTTGTTATCATCCGACTACGATACGAAGCCTTCTTTTCTCAAAAAATAGAGAATAACGAGTCGTGCCAATGTTTGATTTTCTTTGCTCCAATACTGCATAATTTCACCCGACACATGCAGGTTTTCTAACGACGTTTTCCAGTCATTTAATGAAATTAAAACATTAAACACTTGAGGACTCTGAGATTGAAACTCGGGATTTGATCTCGTAACCATCGGATTATATCAAGGTGTAGAGCACCTAATCCACTAAGGTATCGGCACAATAATGTTAAAAAAATATACAAAGGTATTAAAAAATTTAGATTCTGTTTTCGAAGCATATTGTCGTTTCAAAGAGATGACCTCAAGCGGTTGTTTGTTAAACACAAACGTTAATATAACATGTTCGAGTCTGGTTAGGCCACGTTGCATGCTTTTAGCGCTTATGAAATAGCCAGAACAAACTAATTTGTTTGCACACACTTATTTTTGTCCAATATTGAGATATCTGAATTTTCATTGTCTATTTGATCATTCGGAGTTATGGTATGTGATAAATGTACCGAAAATTTGCATTATCATCTTTATTTACACGTAGAGTAGGTATCTACATTTTAACTTCATTGGTGTAAAAACATATTTACTGAAGCAGTACTTTAATTTTATTATTCGGTATTTTAAATATATTTTTTAGTATTTTAATAGACATTATATAAATGCTTAAGTTATGTAAGTATTTTGTTTTCGTACAGAAATAAAATCATAAAATTTAAAGCGCCTCTAATATACGACTGCGAAACACATACGTTTTATTAACGATCTGTTATTTCTTCGATAAAAACATTTTAATAAATCAATGAGTGAATTAATATTCACATATGCGAACGTAATGTGGTATGCGATGACACACCGGCACCTATTATTGTAATAGACTGTCTGTACTCGAATAGGAATATCGGTTGAAAGTATTAATCATCGTGTTTCAATATCGAGTAACCAATACATAATAATAGTGGCTTGTGATAACATCGAGTTCAAAATATCGATGTATGGCGGTAAATCGGTATCGTTACGTTTTAAGTAAAGATGCTTTGCTCATTAAATATTTTGCTCCTAGGACGTTTTGTAAAATTAGTCGTTTTGCTACCTAGATTTTAAAGCGATTGTAGATTTTTTTCACCACAAGGAACCAATATATTTTTAAAATATATCCTAATCACCAAGTTAGTACCTAAACAAAGCCACGGGGTCGCTATAAAGTCGAGTCGACACAAACATGGGTTATTTTTATTCAACAGCCAAGGCCGACACCGCCATATTGCATTCACTATGTATCGATTCAAAAAAGTTTGTAACTCGTAAACAAGGTCTTTTTATTACGCTGCATTTGAAAATAAAACAAGGTGCAAAGAATTAATACACCTACCTCGCTTTAATGATTAATAAATAAAGTTTTAATTCGCTATACGCTACATTTTGTACCTACCGCTCTACATTGTTGGTCCATTTCCACATAAATATGTGCATTATAATTAGTGTACGTTTTTAAGATTTTAATAACTTAATCGCAAAATGTTTAATGATCTAACAGGAAAACCAATAACATTTTCATTAATAATTTTATTCTAATTGATGCATATGAATATTACAAAAAGCTAAGACATTAATTTAGCAACAATGTTGCGCTGGAAAAAAACTGAGAGATATAAATAACGATATAAATGGTAGATATAATATTAGATATGACATTTGGCCGTTAATTAAAAATAAACGACGTGCATTAGATTTTATCAAATATATTAATTTTCCAGCAGATGTAGGTATCGGACCTTACACCTCCGTGCCTAAGATCTGTTATCGCGCCTCCGTTTTAAATGTCAACATTGTAAGCAGTTTAAGCGTCGTGTTGTTCTTACGTAATTGGGCCGACATTACGCTCTTGTTTTTTGTCGATTACATTAAAACAACTAAGCCATTGTATTTCCAAGGTTACCCATATTAAGTCGACCGTGTTTCCGTCAGACAAACGGCGAGACAACTCGACACGCGTTTGCTTTTTACACGCCTAAAATTAAATAAAACAAAACAGCAATTGTTTTTGTTTACACGCGGGTACGTTTTTTATACTCGGTACTGTTTTGATATTTGATTGTGTGTTAATGATTTTTTTGTGTAACTATGATTGTATAGTATTGAATTGTCCCCGATAGATATAAAAGAATGAATGGAAATGAATAGATAATGATATTAAAAATTAGTTTACATTTCCTTAATGCAAAAAATAATTAAATAATCTGTAAATTTCTGCTATTATAATATATCAATTAACCAGACGTTGTATGCTCATATTTTTGATATGTCAATATATTACCGTTGTATTACACAGCTATTTTTTTGTGTCATCATTAACTTATCGCTAAAACAAGCATGTAAATTATCATTATCAAAGCAAACACGTTATTCCTGCACTTGTTCATTGTAAATTCCATTCGTCAATACATCAACGCTATCTCTCATCTCGAAGATTTAAAAATATAAAACTATCATTCAAAACATTTATTGAACAGTGCACGGTAGCCGTCTGTTAAGTTCAGAGATAAGCCAGTCTATTGTGATATGAAAGTAGACCTAGTGGGCGCCGCTAACCGGTATCGACTTTCTCATTCAACCCGCTGCAACCGGCTCGGGAACAGAATCGAGTTTCATATAACAATTCAGCTAAACGCGATAAAATGTTTACGCTCTGACCCTGACATTGTTCTTTGAAAGTTAAAGAATGTTTATTATTTATACATACATTATGTAACGTTTAAAATTCACATCAGCGACCGCTTTGTGCGATTAAATTTAACGCGTTTTAGGGTTTCGATGTAAAATACGAAATCGATATTTATTTTGTTGTGTTTCAAATGCTAATAAAGTAATGCGTAAAAGAGTAATAGGTAGTTATGTTTTATCGATGTTATTTTCTAAGAGTAAATCATAAATTGTTATTATACCTATCGAGTAAAGACTAAATACCTAAACGCAACATAAAGTTATTAGTGTGACGTGACGTGTTTTGAATCTTTAAATAGATTGTTTACTACCTAACCTAGTGCAAGGTTAAATATATAAACATAAATAAACATTTGAACACCACCTTCCCTGTACTCGCGAAATCCAACTAAGTGCAACCGAATTAGGGTATTCGCGAATATTTGAGAAGACTTACAGTAGGTAAATAAGGTTTCCGTCCCTCGATGTTTTTGAATAGTAGGAAAAGATATAAATATTTAAAAAAATATTTGTCGTAATGTATGAAGCTGGTCTTAAACATAAACATCGCCAAGGTGACTTTGAATCGCAATTTTTATGCATATTTAGAGAACGTGCCTCGAAATTTCTATTGACTCCGCTTACATAATTAGTTGGTACCTAAGGATGTTTTCGAAGACTCGTCTTCTATTGTCAATACATTTATATTGAATTATCGTCTGTCATCCGCGAGCCCACAATGATGACTGCTGGTAGACAGGAATAAACAACTTTACCAGCGTTTGAATGCGAACGTATTAATCTCGGAATACGGCTTGAAGGCGTGGGATTTATCGTGTCCGTCGTAAAACTTAAATTACTTACAGATATCACTGATCACGTCGTTGTTGATTTTGTTATTTATTTATTCACTTAAATAAGCCATTACCATCACGGCCCACAGTAAATCTGAAAGGTAAATTATTGTAAACAACGAGATCGTAATCGTTCCAGTGTACACTGACATTGTTACGTTGTTTTGAAACAATTGATGGAATGAATTTCTGAGCAAGGTCGCCAGATACCTATACGATACATTAATCCTTGTCGGCTTTGCATATTTTTTGCAAAATGACACATGGATAAGAATATCATACACGACATTGATGTCTATCTAGTAAAAGATTGTTTGTTCAGTCATATGCGCGCACAAATTGCGTTGTTGACAGAGACTGGTCCGTTTCAATAGCTGGAGGTGACTATACAAAAAATGTCAAACGAATGCAGTTCTAATTGAATCTATTTCCTTATTTAAACCTGTACGAATGTGCGTTTAAGTTTATAATGCAACGTAGAGTGCCGTGCTCGTACGTTGTAAACAACAGAGACCTTGGCCTCGGCCGCACAATGGGCCCCACTAAATTCGATTACCTAACACTCAGCACGGCTGTTTAGCTCACGAATTTTACCATTATGGTAATATTTAAGTTGTGATTCGCCTACGTTTTATTGCAAGTTATTCATAATTTAAAAATATACATCGTCATCATGTTTAGGTAGACGTTGAACATATTAACGCTTATGGTACCTAATGATTTTCCGGCATAAAATAAATTAAGGTGTTTTGCTAACAAATACAAAAATACGTATAATATATAGTATACAAGCAATGAAATAACTAAGTTTGCAATTAGATTAATCTGAAATAGAATAACATAGAATACGATTTTCAATTACTGAGGCAATTAAAATTTTATTTATTTCTTAATGGTATTAAGGTAATGAAAAGTTTACTATAAATGCATAGACATGGTTTATATAAGCGAATGCTATAAACATATTTATAAGTTTGTTGTATCATAACTTCGTAAGATATTATTATAGGTCTAACATTTAACAATGCCCGGAAACTGAGCTGGCTGTCTATGATTTAAATCGCAACGTAGAATGCCATTAAAGTTAACAAATAATATAAAAACCCTCTCAGTCTCGATGTCTAAAAATATAAACACGTCCCTCATTAGGATTTCATAGTGTTCTGTATAAAGAACAAAGAAACCGAATCTTTTATCGGATTATTTCAAGGCGAAATTCCCTCATTAAAGATTCATGTCCAAATATTTCTTTGAAGTATGATATAGGTGTGGGATAAAATTTGTTTTGAATGAGATTTATTGTGAGAGAATTTTCCTGGGCGTGTATCGACTATTAATTAGAAGTGTCCGTTAAGACTTATCGCTACTTCTATGAGTAAATTTTTCATACAAAATAGCTAGGTGTTTTTTACGTTAGGTTAAATTGAAAAATAGGTCGAGACTCGAGACGGCCGTTCCCAAACAAACGGGTAATAAAAATAATTAGGCAATTAGCTGAATTGCGCGGGGGCGTGGTGTTCGATCCCGGCTATCTTTATTGTATGTAAAAAGCAAAACAACTCAATCGACCGTATCAAAATGAACAGTTTAAAGTTGTCTTCTGGAACATCGCTTTAAGTTAGCGAACGAATATTTCCTTACAGTTAGATAGATAACTAGTTTAGACAAGAAATATCCTCAAAATAAAACGTACCTACTAATTAATGGAAAATTTGTTGCTTAACAAAATATAATGTTTAAAATTTTTAATAGATTAATATTATCATAAATTTAAAGTTTACTTAATTTATATTCATGCACTTTTTAATTTACTATACATTTATGTTAATTTCGGTATTTATTCGTTCACAGTTGAGGTTTAGCTGCTTTTATTTTGCGCTAAATTAATCTTTCTATTAAAAATAATATAAAAAATAGGAAGACACGTTTTAAACCGGTTCTGAAGATATTTGTTTTTGATAACATACCACCTGACAATGGATTTAAAATTTAAATATAATATTATGAGCTCGATCTAAAAAAAAACTAATCGCCAATGCCATTAAGGCAAAGTTTTTTTTCTTCGAGATTTATTATCTTAATACCAATTCAAATGTAATTTATGTCAGCTATTTCGGTTCCGTTTACCCTATAATATTAGCTATTTTATATCGGTAAATGTGTTCTTTTTTTTTAAATGGCTACACAATTTTCAATGAAACTTGTTAGGTATGTTAGGTTGCGACACCATTTTATCCACAGCAATATTCATTTAGAAAATAACGAGCTCAAACAAATCTTTAATTTCCAAGCTGAGCGGAATAACTAACTAGGTACCTAAATAAATAAAATAAAAGACAGCTATGTAAAAATAAATGATTTCGTTACTTGAATTTTTTTCTTGAATCCAAAATGTCAGCAGACATTACAGTGCCAAACATTTTATTAAACGAAAATAATAATTAACGTCAATAAGGAAAACTGTGTGAGGCGCTTAAATGCAAGCAATGCTATTTAAACAAAATACCTACAATATTTTATGTACCTACATGCACATAAGGTAATCAACTTCTTATTTCTAAGTAATTTAATATATTCGTATATTTTATATTTTTTGTTTAAAACACAAGAATTTTCTTAAAATCTTTTCGGAACTACGATTTCTTTATTAGTTATTTTCTGAAGTGTTATTGTTAAAACATTATTATCAGCAACGGTTTTGATAAATCATTTAAGACTGTAAAGTTAAATTATTTTTAATAGGTATATTTTTTGTTCTAAAATGAATGTGATTTTTAACATAATTGAAATTAATTCAGATATCTTTATCTTAAAAATAAGAACAATAAAAAATCGTTTAATAATGAAACTTCACGGCCTCAGTTTTGTTATTAATAACATAGAGTATTAAAATGACTAAGCCCGGTCAATGGAATACGCCAAACCACAAGGCGTGAATGTATGTATATGTGCTCAATGAATATCATTATTTTAAATAGGACAGACGTTTGTATAATAATAATATAACCACAGCAGTAAACAATATTATAAAAGAAATTAGTCTTTCCAAATGTTAAATGACTGTTAAAACAAATGCGAAAGCAGTTACTTGTCTGTTTTCATGCCGATGCCGTTAAGTCAATTTTTATGAATTATGGTCCATACCATCTCTCCATATATAAATTGGAGAACAGTATAGACTACATTTAGCGCTAAGATAAAACTCTAATGTATTACGAAAAGACGATGAAAATTTATACACAAGATCTCCCAGTGACTAAACAGTCTACAATAATAGTGCGAAGAAAGATTACAAAAGTGTTTATTGTATAACATCTCGAACGTTTGCAAATTGCAATAAATTATTTAATTATGCTTCATACTTGACTTTGCGTCTTGACTGACAATAATAGTGCTATTATTAGCTGGAACAGTCACTGCGTATATTGCGAGTTACAATAAACATAGTTTTATTTGCAAATGTGACTAATAAAATAGCGAATAAATGATGATGATAACGATGTTTATTTATTTTAAAGTTAACTCACAGAAATATTGATTTCACTGTGTACATTTGACTTGTAAATTAACACTAGTTAAAGAATATGGACGGTTTTTTCCACTGTACATATTTTTTAAGATTAGGTAATTTAGGAATCGGCTTTCGTTTTAATGTAATTTATAACCGCACAATGAGAATTTTTAAATTAAAAATTTAAGTAAACAGTCTTGTACTCGTATGTTCTACGGCTGGGATTTCTTCCGACAGTTGTCTCCTCGTGACATTTTTCTTAACAGCCGAGCATGAGATGAAATATGGATTATTAATTTAAACTATCTAAAAGAGTATCTTTAATATATAGAATATTAACATCAGCAGTACAATGTATACACAATGCAACATAGTATGCGCATTAAAAAAATAACTCATAAAAGCAACATTTTAACCATAGAACGTTGTTTATCGGAGGAAGCGAATGACAACGTGACCGATAGCTGAACAACTACGATGAAAACACTAGACCTTGAAATAGCATACGTGTTGAGGATGGTTAGTTCTCGTGAAGCGCAGTAATTATGGCCGACAATGTAATGAAAACTACGGCCATAAGTGGTTTATAAATAAAACGTTACATAAGTCTTCAGCGGTGATAACAACGTAGTACCTTCATAGTGAACCACAATGTTACGCAAGTTTGTAGGTAAATTTTAAATCTACTTATATGCAGTTTTATAACCATAACCTTGCAACTGCGTTCAAAATAAGTCGTTACTTTGTTTTACGATTGTTCGCCGCTTGTTTCTTTATTAAGACGCATTTAATTCCTGCATTGTCGCATCATTGTTTTCTATGCTCACTGTAGTTATACTTGACATCAAACTGACAAGTCAACGCAACCATAAATCAGCTATCTAATCTAAACGTCATTCCCAGGCTATTGCGGCAGATATATTTCAAGATTTACAGGCTCCAGAGCCATGTGGTATATGCATTTGTAATTGAGATTTCGCTACATAACGTCTAATGTACATCAACACTATCAACGTCGTGTGGACATCAATTTCTATGAGAGCATTAAGAAATTAAACGTCATCTGCAATCCTATCAATGAAGATCAGTTTCTTGAAATTTAGCGGAGTAAAATCATGCAAATATAATACATAACGTGGATGCTACATGACTTTCTTGAAGGTAAAAAAATTGTCGATGAAGAAAGTGTGAAATTAAATGATCAATCCTGATTAGAAAATTTTAAGTCTTATGACTAGTCGCTTAAGAATTATGCGAACTAAATACAGATGTATCTTAAACGCTAGAATGGACCTAGTAAAAGAATCAAGACTTGAACAATAAAATGAGAAAATTATACTATTTTTGTACGAGAAAGTATACATAGAACCTAGGTATAGATTTTTAAATGACAACAAAGTGTATATCTAAAATATGGAACACAATACCCGCAATTATTTCATAATGCGGTTTCTATTACATAAGAAATGAACATTTCTATGATCTATTACAGTGAACCAAGTCTGTTGTAACTCATGAAACAAGTGGTGCATTTAATATTTATCCAGTGTATAAGTCTCTTGAGGATTAAGCAAATAGTCAACGTTAGCAATTGTTCGTAACGATCTTGCCTTAAGTTTACAAGTTTTCCTTTATTAACGTCGCCGATTTAACCTTTAGATAAGGACAATAAGTGTTAAAGCTCAATGAACTACTGAACTTTATGTAGACTAAGATTTCAACATTCAAATAATACCTACCTCTTACGTTCGGCATTTACTAACTAAATGTGATTTATTAAATAGATATAGATACTATACTGATAGTAGATACTGGTCTTATAGAATAAATAAATCAAAATTATACTCCTACAAAAAACATTATTTCTGAGCACGATTATCTGGAGAACAATAAATTGATGCGAAAGTGGGTAGAACAATGCCACAAACTGGTGATACAGAATTCAAAATACGAACAACTGAAATTCTTACGTCTACGAATAAATGCACAATTGTGATCGATGCGTCCATAACCGAAATGCAGAGGATGAAAAGTTTTATATTTAGCCCAAGCATAAAGCTTTGCTTACAAATTTAATTGCATCGACGATCGCCCGCCGCGCGACGCAAATAGCAACAACTCGTCCCTGAACCTAGCCGAACTTTCTCCGCTACAGCGATAACATCAGTTCGATATACTTACATTACATCGGTATATATTAACACAGATTGAGATTGAGGCGTTAAGTGAAAATAATCATGGCAGCCATTAATTGATTTACTGGAAAGTCTACCAAGAAATCCTAGCGAATTTATTTTACACAAACAAGATTTATTTAATATTATTGGACAAGTTTTAGCCGATAGAATAGAATGTACAGACTGCTTTTAAATTGCTCCGAACTCGTTACAAAGTCGTTTTAGCAGTCTTGAAAGTTGTATTGAATCCTGACATATAGCGTCGTATAAGGTTGGTCAACTACGTCTAGCCAACAGAACTTAGAGTCATTTCGAGAATTAATGGCTGAATTATGCATGGACTGCTCTGAATTGTCGCTGCTTCGCTTGTCGACTGCGTAATGATCTACTCTAACTGACCATACATGGGCGACAATAAGCATTTAATTTTTCTTAAACGTTAGGGACTAAAATGTTTTGGACATTTTTTAAATGACTAAATTCTATAACCATAGTTATAGACTGGACTTGTATTATTAAAAGGTATCTATATACAGAGTTAAAAATAATACCAAATGCTTATGTCTCATCAATAAAATTAAACACGGGTATTGTGAGGTGAACCAAAACGAAGGGAGAAATGATTTTGTTGTACTCGCATTATACTGAAGCATATTGGTGCGTGCCCACACGAGTACAACACAATGCATACAATGCACACGTAAATACATCTTTGCCAGGCTGTGCATAATGACAGGAATTTGCAAGTAAAATTACGAGACACAGCACTTTTTAAGTTCGCAATTGTAACATGGCATTGTCTGGATACGGCTGAGGGCGCATATCCTTATTGCCTATGTTATTATCGTCCAAAACTCGGTACAAGGTCGACCGCAATGTTACGTGACGCGGCAGTACAAACGCACGCTTCCATGAAAGAGATGCACGTAGACAGGAATCGGGAGAATATTGTGTTCGGCTGCAATTTATGCAGGCATGCGCCGTTGCGTCGATCACGCCCTAAAAACGACGTTAACGAGCCTTGCCGCCCTCTACCACTGTCGACATGGGAACGGAAATCACCGCCTCGTCTGGCAAGAATTTAAGACTCAAGTTGTGGTACTTAAAAACAAGTAATTTAATACATTACCATTTACATTTACTACGGTTACGCCTCAGTTGCGATGGGAATCGATGACCGGTGGAAAAGTCGGATTTTTGTTCACGATTTAGCGATATCATCATCGACAACGAAATATATCATTGTGATTGAGTGGGTGACATTTCCTTATCTATGGTCATGTTTATTGTAAATTTTTTAACAAAAATGATTACTGGTAATGGCTTGTTGTTAATTTCTTGCGTTTAAATCGTATATGATCGTTTACCGATACCCTTTAGAGGCCACCCTCGGTAATATTTACGCCCCACTGACGGCTGAGTCATAGCGGTCGCGCCTCAGACGATCTGTTAAGGAACGGCCCTCGAAGGTCCGTTCAGTTTGTATATTTTCACACGAAGAATGTTTATCATATGCACTTTAACAATTTCAATCTACAGACACTTCAAACTAAACAAATACAACTCTTGACTGGTTTCATTCATGCTGAGTAAATAAACAGAGACATTGCAATGTATCTTGTCTTTAATCTTCATTATTTGCCCGTCTATTAAAATTAATTTATATACGTAGAGTATGTACCTATGTAGAATGTCAGATAAAAGCACTTCATCGTTATGTTTATAAAGAATAGGTCTTATTCCTTCAGACAAATTGCGACAAAGGTTTCATAATTTGATTCGCATTCTTTAAATTCAATTTAAAAAAAAATGGAAATGTAAAAAAGACTTGAAATTTCACGTTTTTCGTATTTTAATCGATAAAACAAGACACGGCCATGCCTTAAACACCACAATGTTTGGTCAGACGCTGTGGGCTCGTCTCAAGGTTGAAATAAACGTGATCAGACTATATCTCGCCGTAATCATTTCGCGAATCAAAAACTAAATAAAAAACACCTTCCTGCAAAAGAAATCATAACAAATGCTTTGATGGCAGATTGTGTACATTTAATACGAATGGAAATAAACTTTAATATGTAATAGGAAACGTTTCGTGTTGATAAAAGCTACTATAAACTCATAATAGCTATAATTTCTGACCATTTAAAAAGGCGCCATTTAAATGTTATTATTAAGGTAAAAACCTGTTTGGCCACACCGAAATACAAACATGAAGCAATAATTTTTTAAAATAATCTTACCGACCATACATAAACATCGTTTGATTTTGTTAAAGGTCTGTTTACAATTGCGTCGTAGTAT
This sequence comes from Junonia grisea, assembly GCA_018235645.1. Classification (NCBI taxonomy): domain Eukaryota; kingdom Metazoa; phylum Arthropoda; class Insecta; order Lepidoptera; family Nymphalidae; genus Junonia; species Junonia grisea. The sequence continues at coordinate 16,289 of DVXP01000037.1, read as the reverse complement.
TGCGATAATTTTTTGCTTGTAACGCATTCCAGGGATCATTTGTTTTTCATACTGGTATAATAAAAACTGTTACAAAATATGAAGGTATGAGTGTGACTTTTAATAAACATAATTATAGTAAATGCATGCGTCCACTTAATATCGTCTAACGATGTTGATATATTAATATTCAACGTTATAAACATCCTGCGGCAGTCATTAGATGATGTATAAGTGTAGTCAGTACATTTTAGCCGTCTAACCAGTTTTATAAATTCATATTAGATCGATAATGCGACCAACGGGCACACAATGATTCATGAATGGAATACAAATTGCTTTTAACTTGGTAGAGCCGAGCGATAGGTGAGTTATATAACGTCATATGATATTAATTTCTCTAAATATTTATACGAGGCCATAAAATTTATCAGATAAAAAAAAAACAAACTGCTCCTTTTAAAAAAAAAGAGGTATTCTAACTAAAAATTCGGACGAGTACACAGTTATGTCAGACCATTTATGTCTCGTACGAATATTTACTGTGCCATAACTTTATAGGTACTAGATTATCGACAAATGTGCATCAGAATTTCTTTTGATACATGTAGGTATAAAGGTTTCTACAGAATATTTTACTTCCCAAAACACGAGATAAACAATTATTATCAAAAATTAAATACATGAAAAATACATCGGCGTTTGCCTGTCTCGAACTCGCGACCTTGGGTTTGGATACACGTGTATTACCCACTGGGCCATTATAGGTTTTTTATGCTAATGTTTTAGTAAATATAATTTGGTGGTCTCGCGATGTGATAGCGATACATAAAATAATATCAGATCCCGTTCGAAACTTGATTTTATTAGCCATTGTTTCGATTTAGTTGTTTTTTACCGGATTTATTTAATGTTTATCGTCAGTTATGTTTGTCATTTGATCATTTTAGATCGATATAGGAATCATTAAACTGTCTGAACTCTTTGTAGGTGGTTGTTATTTAAAATTTTATTTATATTGTAGGTTTTATTGATACATTACTTAACTACCTGTGTCGATAAAAAGAAAATTATAGGTAGGTACACATTGTGAAGGCTTATCAGCCAAAAGCCAGATCAGAAGTTAAGCGGGATCAAAATACAATTATTGTGTAGTGACCTGTCAATATTGTAGTACATTTGTAAATGGTAGAATCTGAAATATTTCATTATCACCAAATGGATTATACTAACAGATTTTAATATTAATCTAGGTTCTTTATCGCTTTTTACATTTTAACCCTTGCAAAAAGTTAATATAGGTAGGTACTTTTAATGTTCTTTATTTAGATGGTACGTCATATCTCAACGAGAAAGGCTATTTGAAACATTACCACACATCGACGAGGTCGCAGGAACAAAGGACTAGCTTATAAATAATAACGGTACCGTGCCACGTGATTATGGGATTAATAAATATTGATGGGAATACTAATTAAAAACGAACGTTTTCGTCTTATAAGGTATTTTACAATCAATTAATGGAATTACAGCGTGCACACGCATACAAACTATCGCATTAAATTCATTTATACCTCGAGGCATCGACGCGTTCAGGCCGAGATTCATGATTTTAATTCCAGTTTTTAAAATGGATAAAAAAGTATTTCATTTCAAAAGTTTTTTTGTACAATGCTATATAAATATATCTGTCGAAATCCAATTAACATAATTATGCTGAATCGAATATTTTCTTAATTGTAGTGTTTTTGACATATCAGCACATAATTTGCAAGAAATATGCCAAAATGACAACACGTTTTTGATTACATAATATATTTTATTCAATAAAAATTATACATTTTTAATGTTTAAAATCATCGCGAAAATGACAAGTAACTGCTTTATTATTTTTATATTTAGAATACGGTACAGCTATGAATATAAATTAATAAAATGAACACATGACAGATTTGTAAGGAGCGTATGTTCAATTATCGAGGTTATACTTTGTTTCGTTTTTATAGGTCAAGTTGACGAGTAAGAGCCGTCGGTAGACGTCATGCAGTCTTCGCCCACGGTACAATGAAGATCATAATAACGTTGCCATTGGCTATAAGGTTGCGACAGTAACAAGAGCCAAGAGAGATAGTTTTAGCTCTCAGATTTTTCAAAAAGTTTCATAATAAATAAGTTTCATGATAAATCAAGAAATTATTGTTAAGTCGTGTTGCATGCAAAGACAACATACTTATTCATGATGTAAAATACATAATAAGTCGATTTTGTCAAAAATGTAGGCTCTTTTTGTTCTCGCGGGCTATAAAGTACGACAGTGGCGTTACCTCTCATAAAGGAACCTGATTTTGTAAACACTCGATTTACGACCATGAAAACTTTTTAATAATATACCTACAACATTGCTTGCATTTTCTTTTTTGTGATTTCAATTTGGCAGAAATTAAGGCCATTAAATAAAAATTTAATTGAATTATGACTTTTATCTGATAGCTTGACAAAAGATATTATTATAACATAGTTACCTATGAGTGTCGTTGTTTTAGTAATTTATTTATTGTAATTTATTTAACGTATTTAATGTACATTATATTAAAAACAGAGATTTTTGAATTCGTAAAAATTTTAACTATACCCAATTTTCCGCTTTCTCGTTTTAAATGTTACACACAAATAAGGAAAGGTTTCGACAATTAGCCCGTATATTGTTAGAGTTTATCCAAAAATGTCATGCGTGTTATAACGATTGGCTACGCGTCTTAGACGATCCCTATCATCAATTTCTCACATTGCTATAACCTATTATTACTTTAACAAGCAAGTTACGCTCAATATCATCAATAACAGAGTCACGTGTTGTTTACACACGTGAACAAACATCCATTTTCTGCAGTAACACTATAATCTTAATATCCATATCTTATAAGAAACCAGTTGTAAATTCTAGTTTAATTGAAATAAGGATCTTATTCTCGATACGAACAACACCTTCAATGTAAACAGTAATAGATTTGCATTATTTTACGATACGGATTTATTACTTAAATATTAAAATAAATAACTATGTTATTTATTTCTGCGTAATAAATCTGCTGCTATAAATAACTCCCCGGTAAATAATTGGATCGTTATAATATTAGTATGCAGTTTTATTGACAGGCAGTGGAATTTGATGAATATCTTATAGTAGACTTGTCTTATTGTTAGATAACATGTTTGCTGGTTTTAATCCGGTTTTATTTCAAGATGTTTAAGTGTGTTTTTGAGACTGTAGGTGTCTCCTGTTGTACATAGGTATATTCATGTGTTAGGTTTGATATAAATATCTCTGAAAATAAACAAGAGACTAAAATTATCAATAAGGACCTAATTGTACTAAATAAACAGAGAAAGGTAAAATGCTTGTAATTCTAATTGTAAAATTATGGAACAAACAATTTGAAATTCATTAAAAAGCGATAAATGTAACAATAAATAAAATGGTTTGATACAATAATAAAATATTGTAAACAATCATTATTCGTTCGCGTTTAATGAAACGTGTTGATAAGACGCTATTTTTAATCCCTTACTCACTCGATACGCATATAAACTGCTGCAGTGAATTTACTTAATGATTTTTTTATGTTTTAAAATCATTTAAAATTTCATGTTTTATTAATAAAATAAAAAACATCATTTACCTACTCGAACAGGACTGATAAATAAAATTAAAAACCGAAAAACTCGTACCTATAATGCTAAATACTAATTAGGTATTTTTAATGCATTTTATTCTATTTACTAAATGTTACTCGCAATGAAACATCTTACTGAATTAGAACCTTTTTCTAGAAAGTGTAACTCACGTGTGATTAATATATAAAAACATTGGTTTCAAATTGAATAAGCGGAATTTGTTATCACGTTACAAAACAGTAACGGTTACGTTGTACAATAACAATGCAAAAGCGATAACATTTGAACTTAAAACATTTCGATAAAGCAAGGGACAATATATTAATATAGTTTTAGCGAAGAAACCGCAGCAAATTGGACGGAGGGCAGCTGCGGCAATTTCGGGAAAATGCATTTTTGTAACTATGTAGTGCGAGTATGTATGTACGGGAAACGGAAGCCAGCTGCGCAACGAAGCGAAGTTAATGTATGGGACCGGCGAAATTGCATTTTTAGGGCTCCAACAATTTCGGATGCGCTTTCCGAGTGGAATACTAACGCCAACTGTTGTACAAAAACTCATTGTTTTGAACAATATATTGAATTGCAATTGTTAATCGAAACGCCCTAGAGGTCACGCGCCTTTTTGGGCGATGTAATTTAAACATTTCGATTTGCATAATACGTGTAATTTATTTTTATGTTAATTACGAAAATGTTATATAATGTTAATGTCCATACGTGTATACTTTTTTATATTTTGACAATTCTTGCAATAACAGACGCTTAAATAAAATTTTCGTAAAAAAACGATACTTAGTTGTTATAAAATTGCACATTATTATTTTACGATAATTTAAATATCATAATATTACTTATTAACTTTTTTATATTATTGAATAACATATAAAAGTAGTTGCTTATATTTTGAATAGCCATTTTAACAATTCGTTGTCAAAAAAACCCTGATTGCATAAAACTAATGGAAATAACATGTTTTTGACAGCTGATGCCTAATTTTTGTACTAAAACGCGATAGTGGTATTTTTACGTGGTTACCCTTCTTATTTTTATACGTTCGAAGCCAACGAATTTTCATAAAGTAAATAAAGACAGGTGATTTAGTTGCCGCCGTTTCCGGCAGTTCCGAAATATCGCGATTGTAATTAATTACCATTAGGGCAATTCAACGACACGTGTACTTTTTATTTATGTTACCAAAACAAAAATATTTAAAAATAAAACAGGTGTTTTTATATAGTTTTTCCCTACTTGTAACGTGTGTTTTTGTGTTTTCAATTTCTGGCTTAAATTTATTCTGTTGGTAATTTAATAAGAAATTCAAGTGAACCGTCTAGATTCTAAATAATAAATGCATAGTCTACTTGCGTTTTAGCAAATATATTCAAAAAAAATATGAAAAATCTGTGTACCAACTATAAGCATAGTTTGATTTTTACACCTGCTTGTTTTTAAATTTAATATTACTGAAAAAGAAAGCGTAGAGGCAGCGTAAGCGTGAACTTGTATTAGTTCTAGCTAAACTTAATAAATATTATTGATTCTCATCTACATTCAGTGCAATACGAACATATTAATTTTATTAAATTTATGTAATCTTTCGTTATCTCCCTTATTTTTATTTCATTCTTCATTATTTTTTATTTACATACAGAGATTAAATTATTCTCATTTTTTACATTACAAGGACATTACTATTTGACTTCAAAAATCAAAACACATTTTTTTGTGTCTAGGTATAGGAGAAAAAAAATAAGTAAGTACCTATTTAGCTTCTATAGCTAAAATCTTAATATTTTTAATAATATAGTACTTAGACACTAATCTATTAAAGGTAGGTAAGTTATTTATTATTTTAGACATCTGTATAAAAATATGTTAACCAATTGGTCAGTTCAGTTCAATAAAACCGACAAACAGCTATTCTGATTTGCAACTTCCTATTACTAAAAAATAGAATAGCTTGTTTTTCTGGTTATTATACGCTTCATACTAAATCACAAATAGCAATGTACAAAACAACTTAATACATGATCACACCTGCCTTTAACCCATATAACCCATTATATTAGAGTTGATTACTTAAATAATATTTTACACAAATATACACATTAAATTGCTATTAATTTTGAAAGTCGTTGTAAATAGCAATGCAATTAACCTTGGCGGCTTTCTACTTGATTGGGATTAGTTTTCTAAAAGGCTTGAATTGTATAAATATCTAAGTTTGTATCTTAATTCAATGCACGGTAAAAGGGGTCCGGTTTTCGACCGGCACTGGCGCGAGTACACAACCAGTTCTCCGCCAATTATACGGACTCCGAGGATTTAATATAAACAACCGGCGAGCGACCACATTCAAAACACCGTAGGCGTAGCTAGTAGTTAGTATACAAAATATGCGTGGGCGTAGCTTTATATTAGTATAGTTTGCAATTTAACCGGCATGGCGCCATTCGCTCCTAATCCCAGGAAACATGTCGTGATTATTATTTTATACGTATGTCGCTGTTACAACTCAGTGCGAACAGTGGACATGTTTCGACTCCTAATAACACACTCTCGTATTAATGCCATCGTGTATACTTACCTGCCTTTTCAATTATTCATATTATAATGTTGACAAGATGTTGTTTGTTTCTAAGTTGAACATTTATTCAAGAGAAAGATCGAAAGACAGCCAAGTTGCGTCTAGATACAATCTAAAAATGTATGAAATGTGATTATATTTGCTTACCTAATCCTATCGGAAACGATTTCTGGTTTAGAATTCCTCTTCGCCGGAGTCATCGTGTGAGGGGCAGCATGTGTGGGGCTCGTTGACGGCTCTGAGGGTGCAGATGGCGGGGAACAGGACCCAGAACTCGACAGACTGAAGGCCCTGCTGCGTGCATCTACAGCCGCCGGTGTCCGTCCAGATCTCGCGCGCCTACGCTTCTTCTTTTCATCGTCAGCCCTGACGGCGGCCCCAGGTGGTGTCCAATCTAAGTCTTTCTTTAGGTGTCCACGGCCGCAACGGCAGCCGCACGCCTTGAAAGCCAAGTCGTAGCCTTTCTTCGTCCATAGATTCTGATGTCTTTGCCTCTCTGACCACGATCGTGCGCGGCCGCAGGACTTGAGATAAGCGAGCACCCCGGCCTCCCATTGCTCGAAGCATTCTCTGTGCATGTACCGACCGACGGCACACGTGTCGTTGTTGCATAGCACGCGGATAGCGTCCTCAATGCGTACAGGTTCCCGGGGGCGAAGGCATTCGCCGGGAACACAGCACCCGTGAATGTCTTCGGCCTCACGTTCGCCGGTCGCGCCTTGTCGTCGCGGAGCCATGTCGCACCACGATCGACTCGTCAACGAAATCGAACGTGCCGCCGCGAAATACCAAAACGCGTCACGCGAGACACATGCTTGCCGGAGCGCGCGCGGCCGACTAATAACCGCGAGTGAACGAAAGCGAAATTTCAAGAGCGCAGCGCGTCGCCGCGCCGCCGCCGCGCCACCCGCCTGCACGCGGGGCTGACCTTGCGGCGCGCGAGGGGGCGCGGGGGTGCAGCGAGGGGCGGGGCGATGCGGCCGTCGCGCGACGGCCCGGGTGGGGAGAAAGTGCCTAGCAAATTTTCACTTTCGCGCGGGAGCGGGCGAGGCAGCGGTGGCGGTCGATGTCGATGTGCAAGTAGCCTTGCACCCTGTGTTGTTGCCAGGACCTCTGATTGGTGAACACTAAATTCGTAACAACGCGCCATTGTCGTTGAATCACCAATTTTAACATGATTGTACATAAAAACAATAATAATACGTTACGTGTCGAATATGAAGTCCGTAAAATATTTGGAAATACCTATTTTTCATTTTATTCAAATCAGAAATAAAATTAATAAAATTATCATGAATAGGTAATTTCTATTTAAAAAAGTCAAGTTTTAATTTATACATAAGAATAAAAGGTTTTCGATAGAATATGTAGGTACATAGATAACTCATCAGGGTATCCCATCCTTTCATATGCCTAACAGGAGACAAGCCTTTTGCCTAACAGTAAAGCATCAATATTAACCTCTGACTGTATTCAAAATTTTTTACAAGCTTTATCATTGTAGTTCGTAATTTGCAGACCAATGGTTGACCACCATTCATCCAAACACATTTTGAAAACCTACGTACCTTTTGCTGACGCAGGGTAAATCACCTAGTAAATATAAAATAGAAGGCAATTAATTATATAGCATATATTAATGCAATGTGAACGTGTGATGATGGCACAGTCGTACCCGATAGTAGCCATAGTAACTCTTCCGCTACACAACATTAACAACTTTTATTTAGATTCGTCGTTCAAAACTTAGGTAGGTACGTACCTAAGCTTCAACTCAAAATTAAAGCACATGAAGCGCCGCAAGATCGTAGGAGTATAAAAATATTTAATCAATAAATAATTATAATATTTAGGTACGTATCTAATCCATACATATAAATAAAATTGAAATGTCTGTTTGTAATATCAAAATATCGGTTGTTTACTAAATGCATATGAATATTTCCACGATACTATTACCCAAACACCAATTTTCAAAATTTTTGTCTGTTTGTTCCGACTTATCTTCGGAACGGCAGGACCAATTTTGGCGGGACTTTCAATGGCAAATAGCTGATGTTATTAGGTTTAATTGGCTACTTTTTTTCGAAACAGGTATTGCGGGAAACATTGAAAATTTAAAATTGTTAAATGAGAACGAAGATGCGGGCAGCAGCTAGTATGACAATACTAAAATAAACACAATGATAAAACGTTAAAGCATGTATTTAAAGTCTTTATTTTATACTATTTACTCTTTAGTTTAAAAGTGTTTAAGTAATAAAATGCATATTTTTCTGCCTCAATATATTTTTTGTACAGTACAAATATGAATGTGTGAGTAAAAATATTTGTAATTTAACTTCAAACATCGATTTTTACACAAAATATTTAAAATTGTGTATTTTATTATTATTCTAGTAATATGAATTCGTACTTTGTGGTGGATATCTGCAAACGAATTACTCTAAACAATTATTGAATTTAGGAGAATAAAGGGACTAGAGACACGGCTCTAATTGAAAAAAAAAATACCTACTTCTCCTTAATAACAACACAATTTTTAAATTAAATCTGTATATTAATAAGTAAAGCGAAAACTTCGTATATCTACATGATATACTTATTTTTACGAAAATTCAGCGAACAGAGGAATACGAAATTTGGCATAGTCAAATTTTATTTGGGGGAGGATCCATAATGTTCAGAATTTTTTAAATTCAATTTGCATTAAATATGTTAAATTATGTAAAATAATACTTTCTCACACATCAGCACTCCTACATGGACACCTTTGTAATACTACCAGTCACAATACTGTCAGATGTCAAGGTGTCAGATTAAAATAATAAAAAGAAAATGGATAGCTCAACTAAAAAAAGGTTTCATGATTGATTCTTAGCAATCTTAATTACATGTTACACATATAGGTAGGTAAACATATTCATTTTTACATTAAATCATCCGTTATTTTTGCATATCCGAATCTTGGCTTATACCTACTACGAATGGTCACCGATGGGGAGGAGGGGGTTGGAAACTCTTAAAAATACGTAAGGAAGGGGGCAAGGGTGTCCAATTTCTTTTATTTCTGGGACAGTATCAATACTATTCCTAAAGCTTAAGATACTTATATCATTTACAACAAGTACTTGTATAATGAGCACTTATAAAGCGATACGCAATTGTTATGAGTACACATATTGACATTAGTTATCTATTAACGACACAGACAACATGGCGTCGATAGTATTAAAGAACTATTATTGTTAGAACGAAGTATATAAATATTGACAAGGTTGATTCTATTTATATTAACAGTAATTATAATTGTAGTAACAACTTACTTTCTTTTATTTTTATTTTTAGGTTTATTCCATAAAAAAATTAGTTTTATAAAAGTTAAGTAGTATCAACGCTTCTGCACTTTCTTGCAGTCAAAATCAAGATGTACAAAAATTATATATACAGGAATATCCTGTTTAAATTATTATGAAAATGTATAAAAAGTTAGCCAAAACATAACCGATTTTACTAAGCCGAAAATTACACAGTCTTCCCTACATAAAATTTCGTAAACAAACGCAGTTGACCAATTCCCTTACGAAAATAATGAGAACTATAGAGCCATTCATGTATACCGAATGCCGATTATTCAGAGCGCGCACGTGTGTACTATACTATGGGCATTTGTATGGGGTGGTATTGAAAGGCACAATGACGCCAGGACCGGTCCAAGGCTAAGATCAGGCCCTAGAGAACTATGGAATGGTAGGCATGTTCTTTTTTAAATTGATTGAGCGATTGAATCTTCATTGCCCGCAATAAAGCATTGAATTAACAAAAAAAAAATCCTTAATGAGTTTCGTTATTACATTGCAAAAATTACTACGAACTACGAAGCCTGTATCATTTAATAATACTACGTGTTTCGATTTTAATTTCGTTGGACACACGCGTGTGAATACATCGAATTAGCCCATATACATATTAAAATATGTTAATTTGACTAAAAACTTAAAAGGGAAATGTATCGTATGAGAGGATCATATCAACGAGATCATATCGGAATATTTGGTGCCGAACGAGCGGAATAAAGGAATTAGTGGCGCAACGTGTGACCCAATTTTATTTCTACTTGGCCCACCAGGTGATAGGTGCATTTCGAGGGGAGCCTAAACACGTGTATCAAGCACCAGCCGAATTACATCCTAACAAATTTAAAAACTCTATCGTACCCCTCTATTTCAACTTAAAACTGATCTTATCGCAAAGTAATAAGAACCACTGCCTAAATATTAGCAGCAAAAGAAAAATTTGTGGAGGAACTGCGTCTCAACTCGTTTCGATCCCGCGATATTATTATAGGTAAGGCTTTTGTCTGAAGTCCGCACATCTGTGTGACCTCTTGAATAGCCATTGAATTATTAAAATTACTTCAAGCGAAATTCTCGAATGTGATTTACTTAAGAAAAATAGGTCTATTAAAATTGTTAATAACAAAGAACTCTTACATAAGTCACATAATCGTTCTGAACTTTAAAGCAGTTCTTTAACTTTAAAGCAGTAAACAAAGTTTATGTTTTTCGGTTTATAACTAAAGGATATTGAATATAATAACATGTACAAAGATATTGAAGTCAGCCGAAAATTTTTAAAGTCATAATTTTAATATTTAAAACAGCTTTAATTAAAAGTAAGACCATAACAAAATAATGCATCTTGTTAAGCGATGCGTACACCATAAAAGCGAACCAGTAAATTTTAACATACCCTCATTTCCTCTGCACAGCGGATGCGTGGAATACAAAAAACGTTACATATTATTTTGCCGAGTGCGACTTCGTTAGCACATAATGACTGATGGCCACGATCCCGCGATGTTTTGACGATGAGCCAACGTCTAGCCTTATTGTTGCGGATTTCCCATTGTCTGAATGCTTGTACCGATCCATACCAATTAACACGATTGTTTAGTTTATTATATTATACGTTATTTGTTTCAATTTGTAAAGGACTGTCTGTTCTTGTTTTAGCGTTATTATCCTATTAACCGATAGCTAGAAATGGAAATATAAAAATGATCGGGCGTTATTATAATCATGTTGTGTTTATTGATTGTTTTTATTTTTTATTTGAGAACGAGTTGGGTTTTTTATTTTATCGATTACTGAATATTCGCCAAATAATTTTTTTGATGTATCTTAAAGTGTATCTAACAATTTCTTGGCGTGTCTAATTGTACTATAAATGATTACGCGATGCCGCCATTTTTGTATAAAAATTATTTATTTGCTATTTATTTATTTTGTACATACGATCCTTTACTTTATATATAAGTTCGCGTCTTATAAACACATATGTAAGTATTAAGTCACGATCAAAGTAGTAAATCGTGCGTAGAAATTTCGTTCTGACACTACAAAGAGCAGCCAGGGGCGAAGAAAATTCATTAGCAATAAAAACCTATATACGTTTTTATTTGACCCACATCTAAGGGATAATTGTGGAGGAATAAATTGTTTAATTATTACTTTATAGGTCACTGCATAATGTCGGCAGGTGCATCGGAGCGTACACCTGCTAAGGGGTTGCTCAAGGTCCGCGATGGACTCTTTTTGCTCGTATTTTTCATGCGCACACGCGGGAATTTTTATAGGTGAACTTGTTTTTGCGGCAATTGTTCGTTCGATATATTTGACGTGTTAGGAACTAATTTACTTATGCAAAAGTGTATTTTTAATGATCTTTTAAAAGAAATGACATAAAAAGTTACATCGAGGTATTTCGATATGTATATTTTACTTGCAGCTGTCGATTCAACCGCTGTAATTTAGACTCTACTTTAACATACTTGTCATTTGCCGGTACGTTTTCCTCATTGCATGCATCTAAATATATATTTTTAGACTCATAAAATTATTCTTATATTAAATACATTTTTTCCTTTGATAATTTTAAGCTTACGATTGCCTTTATTTGCGATGTATTGACATCGTATACAACGTTGATGCTATTGACGATATGCTCGTATTTTGGAAACAACTATAATAAATAAATAAATAAATAATAAATAAATATATACGGACAAATCACACAGATTGAGATAGCCCCAAAGTAAGTTCGAGACTTGTGTTATGGGATACTAACTCAACGATACTATATTTATAATAGATACATATATAGATACACATCCAAGACCCAGGCCAATCAGGAAAAGATCGTTTTTCCATCATGACCTGGCCGGGGATCGAACCCGGGGCCTCCACGTCGCAGGCAGGCGTGTTAACCACTGCGCCACGGAGGTCGTCAAACTTACGATACGAACTTTATATGGGCTACCACTTGAACTTTGTATTTGAGCTTGAAGAAAACGAATAAACAGACATTTATTTAAACACAATATTTATTTTCTAAGTATGTACTTTTTTCACCTCAAGAAATCAGAAATACACAACATTCTTTGTTGTCTCCCCCTGCCCCTCTATGGAAGACCTACCTATCATACATACTTATCGGTTCAAAGACGTGTCTTGCTCCTACCTCCCACCCTCACCCTCCTATTAAAGACACCTATCCATCTCACACATAACTCAGCTATGACACCATGTAGCTCAGCCAGACTAGCATCATGATTTCTTGCAGCAGCTGCCACTATCTAACGTCCTTCTAAAACTCTAATATTGCCTCGCCCCCCCCCCCCCCTATTGAAGATCATATATACCTAATACTTCTTCCTCCGGTATAGCCTTGGCCCTCTTATCATCCGCCCTCCGCTTCACCAGCTCAGCGACAACGCCATGTAGCTCAGCTAGTCTCGCATCATGCGCTCTTACAATCTACCCCCCATCCCTCCCTTGCCAATGACCAATTTATTTACCATACATACCTAACGTTCAGAGATGTTTTATCGATCGTATTGTTGCCTCCCCCTCCCCCCTTCTATTAAATATCCTATCTATCACACATACCTGATACTTCCTCCTCAGGTATCGCCTTCGCCCTCTTATCAGCCGCCCTCCGCCTCACCAGCTCAGCAATAACACCATGTAATTCAGCTAGTCTCGCATCATGAGCTCTTGCTGCCGCGGCCGCTCGCTGTCGTTCGGACGCCAACGCACGAGCGAGTGCGTCCCGTTCGGAGCGTAGTGTTGCTATGTCATCTACGCGACCGCTGCTTTGAGTTGCCACCTGAAAGTGGGGAATCGTTTTGGTTAATTTCAGCTTTTATTGCAGATATTTATAAAGAGCACCTCACTCTAATGTATACTGGTCGAAGTCCTAAGATATCTACCTAAGATATCAAAAGTTTTTGAATTTATTGTGGAACCCCCCCCCCCTCGCTCTACAATACTGCACGACCCATGTAGGTGAAAACTTTAGATACAATTATCTATTTACCATCTATAGGTAAATTCAAACCAACTTGAAATGTCTAAACACGAGCCGAATTAGAATCAGCGCACGTCCGCCGAAGCAACCTCGACTCTGGTATATACCTAATATTGTGCTCTGTGCAGTGCAATGCGCATAGTTACGATGAGTCAAGTTTTGTAAATTTGACCATACTAAACAGAACACTCCCATTAAAGAGTATTATTTGAGCAGGACTGTTTATATTAATAGGTAAACACCTCTCCCACCTTCGTCCCTGGCGCGGTCCTAGAGGGGGGATCACAGGGGACATGACCCCCCCAAAACCATGCATGTCATATACAAAAACTTTGGTGACAAAGTAAATATTGGGATAGAACATGTCAAAATTTCAAAATTCATGGAAACATTCTAAGTGATTTAATATGAAATAGTACTAAATAACTGTACTACAAAGTCTAGTATTGAATTTGTGTTATTCAAGCTGCGACCGCGCCTGCTTCTTCCAGAATGTTTGGCCGTGATCATATCTGTCCTTAACTGTAGCATCGTCACGAATTTTCGGATGTACGCGTTTAAACCGCCATCGCTATTTTGATTTGATGTTGAAATGTGTATATTACTTCACGAAATAATATACACCTAATAAATAACTCAGCTGCTTATTAAACCACAACATACGAATTCAATCCATCAATAGCGATACCAAATACGTGGTGGATGCATCGGTATTGTACTGCATTTGGGTACAAAGTGCCGGTGTTCGGGTTTGGCGATGACCAAAATGTATATGATAATCGCTTGGTTGTAACGGACCGTTGTTAATAGATGGTGGGTAGTGACTAATTGTATGTGGCCTTGATTGGAGGAATAGAGGAATGATTCAGGGTAATGGCACCTAATATCGAGGTATTTAATAAAAAAAATAACCCTGCAATAAAATAAACATATTAATTTATATATTAAACCGTTTTTCCGAACACCTCGGCGGAATTGGGTGCCATTATTCGTTACATTTCAGAATTAGATGTCCTTACCTTAGGTGGTATTACTGATTTTTTGTGATAAATTACAGAAACGGCTGAACATTAGGTTTTTGTGGAAAAATATTCCCGATTTTGATTGTTTCCTATTGATTACTATTAAAATAATGATGTCGTTTACCTACTACATTTTTATTGATCGTGGGCGATTAGCTATCCACTGAGTTTTTGCCTCTAAGCTTAATCTTTTGTATCAGAAGGTATTCACCGGAATTAGAATAAGCACATTTCGCCTACTTAAAAGTAAATAATGGATGGAAGAAATTTGATTATATTCAATTATTACACAACATTGCTCCTATTAACTATACAGAATACAGCTATTTGGCTAATTTGTGCCGAATTTTTCGAAAGAAGAATTTGAAAATAAAGACTTAACGTTACTTCAAAATATAATCTTCAGGTTATACCAAACCCTTACCATATGAAAGCCATTCTGCCCAGGAACCGGAGGCGCGGTCACCGGCCGCAAACTGGAATACCTCCACGAAGATTCCCTCGAAATCTCCTCATCACCCACATTTGGACAGCATAAGTACCAGCTCCGACTCCTCCTCACACCAGTTGCTGTATCCAGTTGCGTTAATGGCACCCTTCCCACAATCTCCAACTCAGCCAGCAAAGGTTCCTTCTCTTTTGGCTCAGGCATAGGAAAAGTACCAGCAGTGGAATACGTTTCACCAATTTTGACGCCATTTTCTGGTGTGGTATACTCCGGTGACCATCTATCACGGAGCGGTGGGACCTCTTTAGTGGCACCATCGTTGATAACTGGGACCACTTCATTAGTTTCCGCGTATTCGCTGAGTTCGTTTAAATTAGGTTCGTCTTTAACATTTTCCTGGTTGTCTTGGCCGTTTTGACGTTTGATTTTCTCTAAATCGGCGTAGTAGTACGCGGTGGAACGCGGCGGTTCAGTGTTGATGGTGCGCGTGCCGGCCATTTTGGATTTTTTATTTTGTTACATTTTTTTTTTGTTTTGGTAGTGTTTTTTGTAGTTTGTTAATCAGGTTGTTAACATTTTTTTAGCACTTTTGTGTGGCTGCAATTATATTTGAGGGTTTTACATTTGCGATCGATTTGAAGGGAAACAATGGTTGAATATCTTTATATGCATAATTCTTTATAAAAAATATTTTATAGGCTTAGGTTGTCGCAATAATGTCACGTAGAATATTTCTAAGCGAGCATTATATAAAGAAAAATAATTAACACGATTTAAATTAACTGTACCATTTCTGAGTCATAGTGTGATGACCTTTCCTCAATAAGATATCACTTGTTTTACAAAATTTTACCTAATTATAAACACAGGATGTATCTGCTTCCTAACGTGCTAATAAGTGTTTTGAAAGCGACAAAAAAATGTTAAAATTTTGCATACATGTTATCGGAGATACAGAAAAGGGCACCTTATATTCAGAAATAGGTTAGCTTTAGAAATAATTTACTACCTCCTTAGGGGAAAAAAACATTACATCCATTGTCCGTCATAAAAAATTGTATACCAATAAAGTATTAATGAATAAATAAAATAAATCGATCTGTCACGCCTTTAATTTAATAGTGTCTCGGGAAAGTGTAAAACCAATAATGAATCTATCAAATTAAACGTAGGTAATGTTAACGTTACATCGGATTTGGAAGTG
>DVXP01000036.1:0-36007 GCA_018235645.1 Junonia grisea | reverse complement strand
TTATCGCGATAAGACCCGTCTACAAAGCAATAATGAATAAATTACATCGCGAAAGTTTAAAATATAAAATAATAATTGCCTTATAACTAAATATTTGACAGATCATTTGCCTTCGGCCTGTTTATTTAGCGTTTTATTTAGCAATTGAACTTACATAGATGTGAACCCATAGCGTTACATAATTACATATTAAATAATTGGAATGAAGTTAATATAGCCATTTGAAGATTGTTGCGGATATAAATTTTGTCACTATCTTTGAATCAATAAATGGAAAGGGTATTTTTCTTTTAGAGAAACATGTTCAATACAGACAGTAGTTCAACGGCCGTGTTTTCGATTTTCACAAGTTTTCCGTATGAACTTGTTACCATAAATTCCATATTCTTCCCGACATTATGCATGGAAATGTACTTTGGATGTTGGAGAGAAAATTATTCCAAGTAGGCGTTCCCTTTGACGTTTATGCGCTTGTTGAATAATGTTTTATTTTCATTGCCTTCCGTAACATCGACACATCGGACTATTATTCATGTTTCTTAGATAAGAGAAACGACTAACTTTTGTTTTAAATATAGATTTTGTTCACGATATCATCAAATAATATTCAAAATTCTTCTGTGTCTAAGTATTAATATCTTAAACTGAATTATTACTTATTATATTTGTTTAATTACTTACTATAAAACTACATATTTTATTCGAATTAATTTAGAATTACCTGTTTTCAATTGAAATAAATTCGTAACATCTTAATTATCTTGATGAAAATTATTAACAATCACATTAAAATTATTATCACGCTTCTGAATTTAAAAAGAATCTTGAGATTATGACGCGCATAATATAATAATACGAAGAATAATTAATATTTCATGTGTTTTTTTAATAAAATCTGTTTACCCATGAATAAACGCTTAAATTTTTTATAGTTTTTCTCAAACAAAATATTCATATCTAGCAGTTTATCCAGAGTAAAGAAAGGTCGAGTAAATGTACGTTATGGGTCCATAGAGCGACATTGTCATTGAAATGTGGTGCCCCTGTCTATTACTTATCGACGGTAGCTTCTTCGCGATGTAAAAATATTTCCTTTCCCCTTCTAGGACATATTTTGAAAGGATTTTTTCATAAATTTTCACTTTGACTTTCCTTATAGAAAAAGATTATTGAATAATTATGTAAAGGTTGCAACGTTACTAATTAACAGAAATTAATTGTATATGTATAATTATTATACGAGTTATTGCCGTCTTAGATAAAGATAAAGTACATAGTTATTTTAATGTGAAATAAAATATTGTTATTTGAATAAAAATTACTTAAAGACATTATGTGTAGTTATAATGACCAATAAAAATAGCTTGTGGGTTCACGGCAAGCGGTCACGCGAGCAGTCCGTGCAGCTAATGTAATGAGCTTTTTAACGTCGATAAAGAAAAAAAGGGAAAAATAATATTCATGTAATAACTTAATTAATATATTTTATTAGGTATAATAAACTCACACTGAGGTTGAGAAGCAAATAAAACAACAAACACAATGTTCAAATATTTATTTCAAAAAGTTATCTTTGTAATAACAATACATATTGAAAGACACAACTTTATGTAATAAATAAGCGACTATCGTTCCTTTATGTGAAACGTTATGCAATGTACAAGCAATATAGCATACCATAAGAGCCTACAATGAAATTATATAAAACACATCAAAACTAACAAGGAACAGCATTGAACGTTAGGGCGAAACAATTTACGCCTACAAATACGTAAGTTACATAACGATACGCGAACCAAATACGGTTTCGGCAATAACCGGGCAACATTGTAACAATTTAATGTGGCATAAACAATACGAATACTCGTACTGGCTGGTTGTACGCGCCTCCGGCATGTGTAGCCGCGTACGGGCCATATTTATTGTCTATGGTATTGTGGTGCGATCGTTACCGTATATCTGAGTGGGGGTGGAGGGGAGCCCTATCATGAATCGTACGCACCGACCATTTCAATGCGACCCGCGCTAATGTTACCACTACAGTACCGCAGTGATGGATCACTGAGGCCGCACAGACCTGGCGGTCGGAAGGGTTGTTGATTGGACAGGGACGCTGGGCCCCGGTGACCCGTGCCCGTTAATGGGTTTAATCGTCCTCAGTGCGTCTCAACGATTTATGTTTCATTTTCGATCTCGTTATGCACGCCGGATTATGCGAGCTTGCGATACCCATATCGAAATGTTTAATGATCATGAGTGCAGATATGTAAATTTATTTGTTATTGCTCCTCGGTAATCAGCGCCGGTAGTTATGGCTGTGTAAATTCGTATACTAATAAAGAAACACCTAAACTTAAATTATAAGGAAATTAAAAATGTAGTTAATTATTAATTAGAATGAATATTAAGACACAGATATTGAACACGCTTTATTTTTTGTTTCGCCGTATAGGTATTTAAGACAGTGTGTATAGTAATTTGTTTGTAATTAATTCTTTAAGATATTATTTAACAATATTTTTATTTATAATAATTCTTTGTACAACTTTTGCAAGGTGAATAGAAGTGGTCCCATACCTACACATTCAGTGTTCAAATCTAATATATGAGAAATATGAGGGTTCGTGTTAATACAGGTGCTTTTATCAGAATTTAAAATAGGGATTAACACCGCATCGCTAGGCCCGTATCGCACCCGGCCCGGTCGGATCCAACCGGATTCAGCCGGATTTGACCGGATTAATCCGGACGCAGCGTTACTGGCGTGCTTTGTCGCGATATCGGATTGTTTATTTTACGTTTTGAATCGTTTGCTTTTATTACTTGATTTTAAATTAATTAGCGTAACGTTCGAACATATATACATTTAAATATTGGCTATTCAATACTATAAATGTTATTATTAAAATAACTGCAATTATTTTTTTAATTGCGAATATAAAAATTAGGTACCATAATGTACGTTCTCGTTTGAAGTTTTGTTCTAACTAAAACCGTAATCACATGAATCAACTAGTATTTTATCCAAAACTAATAGGTAGGTATTATAAATGTACTATTAAATGAGACACATATGAAATACCTACAACAGAGTAGATTTCAACAAAATTTCGAGCAATCCCCCGAATCCCCCGCTGCGACGTAGACCCGCTACGGCGTAGCACTAACATATAATCCTTTTCGCTACAATAGCAATTTCAAACTTCCTTAGGGGCTTCGGATAATCTTTCTTTATATCGAAGTACGAGCAACTGCGAGTATCTTACATCTCTTTTCCTCTTTTGAATTCTTTTCAGGTTAGAAAAAGAGAAAACATGCGATCTAAAGAAAATGCTTCACTTCTCAATAGAGGGGAGAACGGTAATGTTTATTTAAATTTCGGGTTCAAGTGTTATAATTCTATTTTTTAATTTAATTTGTAATGCCGTAGTAAATCTTCAAGGGGAGGAAATCAAATACATCTTGATGGAAGTCATTTTAATTTAGAACGATAAAATCTTTTTCAAACGAAATTGCATTAGACAGCTTATTACAATTTTTAAAGTTTTTTTTTTTATGTTTGGTTGTTATACGTATTTATTATCCTATGGCACAGACAAGTTATGATATACATACCTACGTGAAAGATATAATATTCAAAATTTTCAAAAACGTATTAATCTGATTTTTTAAATTATTACATAACCATAACACGTAACTTCAATTAATATTTTAAAACGATCTTAAGTTCTAATATATAATTATTCATTTTATTTAATTACAACATTACAAGTTACATTTGATAGTTTCATTTAATTATTCCACATTTTAACGACGAGAAAATTCAAATTGAAATACAAATATCTTTGACTCTTAAAATAATCTGTATGAATTCTTATTAATTTCGGGAGTGGGAAAGTATTACTTTCATAGCTATTTTAATGGGTAATTTTCATAAACAAAGTCGGGAATCCAAGGAGGCGGGGGAGGCGGGGGGAAAGTGGCGCGGGTTCCTTTCCAAGATAGAAAACAGCTCTGGAGCTCGTATAATGGGTTTTTGGAATGGCGTCGTCCGTCTTGCCCCCCTCTCCCCCCGCGCCACCCCGGGGCGAGAAAGGATGAATTCTTATTTCCTCATCTGGAGGCGTCCGGTGCAACCCTCCATGTAGATTGCCTTTTTCTTGTGGAACCTTCGTATAACATAACAATGGCTTGTTTTCAATTTTGTTTCGTTTTTCTTTCTCCGTTTCATATTGTAATATTTACGTCTGTATACGCTATCTGATAAACGTTATAGTCTGCTTATCATTTGTTTTCATCTTCTGAAATCTTCTTGTCTGCGAACATCTGTAATGAAAAATATAATCTTTAGCTTTATCATAAAAATAACTCAAACTAATAACAAGAAAATTATTATCATTTTTCCTTTATTATTTTTGAGTCATTCAATTAAAAGGTATGCATATTATTAACTAAAAATAATATAATTGCAAAAAGTTAATTTAACTAATTCATATGTGTACAAGCCGTTATGACAATATATTTAAAATGGCATAAGCAACTGCATTCATGAAGTGCATTGCGAGCCAAAAATACTTTGAAACTGCGCCAAAACACGCAGCATAAAGCATCTCTTACTATGACACAGTTTTATTTATTTTATCTCTTCATATTTTGTACTTTAAAAAAATATGGATAAAGAAAATAACATCTTATATTTAGTATCGTTAGTTTTGTGAGTCGTATAGAGGTTCAATTTTAATCGTTGTTATGATTAATTTAAATTTTTGTGCTTTTATAATACCTACCTACATTTTTCAATTTTTAGCAAAGAAATATTGACTAATAGAATGTAATAAATATATCATTCTGAGAATTTAGTGTTAAAACATTTTTCGCATTAAGCACGAAAATATATATTAGTTATAAATAAAGTTCCTATTTTACCTTATTTTTTTTTCGTACCACATTTCATTTATTTATATCGACATACTAAGTGTATCGTTATTACGTTTTAAAATATCACCACCAAACTTGTAATTATGAACTGTAAGAAATTAGTGAAATGATTCGGTATACCGACTACCGTTAATGACGACCACTTAAGCTTGGCCCGCATTACCATAGTGGTTCATTCTAGCCCAGTCTCCTCTTAACTGGATAGGGGAAGCCAGGTTAAACATCTCACGCTATTACTGAGCAATCATGGCAGTTGTCTGAAATGAGGACTCACCCTAAGAATAAACAAGTAACGTGTGCGCGAAACTGCCGAGACTCCGGATTCATATTTTATTTCAATCCCCCCCTTCCTTACTTTGAATCCTGTTGTATAAGAAAATGTATGTTATGTAATGGATAAAAGATATTTGTTGTTTTATGCGAGATGTTTCTGTTTTAAATTTTTGAAGTATCAATTCAGTATCTCAGATTTCAGATTTAACTAAATGGGAAATACAGTTTGTAGGTAGGTGTAATAATGTAATCTGATACAAAGGTTTCATCAACAGATATGTTTCTTTTTGATATTTAGCTAATAAATTTTTATCTAAGAGAAAGTAGTAGTTGACATGACAAGAGGTGTCTTAAAAAAGTGTAAACGCTAGTGTTACAACACTTCTGACAAAAATTGTTTTCCTTACGATTTAATAAAACATGTTTTTGATATTGATAACTTAAAGTTAGAGCACCTAGAAACATTAATTTCGCTTAGCATAGTATTAATTCTAAAATGTGAAAGGATTTTAATAATGAGTTAAGATACAGTTAAGACCTCAAAGTAAAACATTAGTTACGGGGATTCCAATCTAGTTATTCCCAACGCAGGTTTACTACTGTATATCTATAATTCGTCTCCAACATAACTTGTTAAAACCTATACCAAAATACGATTACAAAACAATCATATCCTTAAAGTGTCTTTATACTAACTCAAGAGTTTTCATAAATAAATTCAACGACATAACAATAAAGTGGGATGTAGACTTACCGTTCGCTAGATTTATGCTTATCTCATGGCTATAAAGTCGTATTAATGCATATAAACATATCAAGAAACAGAGGTAGGGTCACCATAAGTTTGGGAATATCGGGGACGGTACTGAGGGCTTAAAGCAAGACGTATAGCGTTAAATATGTATATTTACGATAATTGTCGTCGAAAATTGTTGAATAATTTCATAATGTTAAGTTATATTACTGATTGAGCAATAGTTGCGTGATAGCCTTAATCTTTTTTGGGTTGACCTATTTATTAAATGTAAATTGAATGATGGTAATGTTTTCATTAAATCAATATTACTAAAAGCTTTTCTCACTTCTTTTTATACCCACATATTAAGTATCTACAAATAAAAAACTTGCTATGTATTACTCGAATTGCTTTTCTCTTTAAATTGACTCTATCATAACCTAAATGTAAGGTATCTAACCTTAATTAAATATTTGCCTACATTTTCATACATTCAACTTCTACAAAGACACCCTACAATCCCTTCTGCCGTCTCGGCGGGAAAGTTCCCGGGATCCGTTTCCTGTGTTTGCCATCCAGCCCCGCGTTACCCGGGGAGCGATGAACACGAATGTATCCCGGGAGAACTGAATAAATCTTAACAATCTAAATTGACATACATATTTTCACCATTATAAATTGTGTTTATTTTAAATAGGTAGGTATAGCAACATTAAATGTCTAATGATCTACCGCTCTAAAAAACCTTCGTTCAGTAGTACCTAATTATATAGTTAATTTCATTTCTATACTAATAACGTTGTAGTTTTAGCGCTTTTTATTGCTTTATATAGGTAACAATAGCTGTAGATATAATATCTCAATGTAAAACATGTATTTTAACTAGTTTATCCAAACTTATGAGTTTTATAATACTAAAACCAATATGTTAATAAATAAAGAGGAGCAATCATTATATATCACATAAACCTTTTATTTCCAAATGCGTCGATAGTATAAAATTTATTTTCTACATATAAATGTTCACAGGAACATAAACCTAGATAGTGTAGCTAATTTTAAACGTTAATTCGAATGGGTATAAAATCTCCATTCCCTTAATAAAAATATAGATAATATTATCTGTATTATTCACATATAGCTTACAATCAAAGGATGCGGTCGAACATAAAAATTAATGGTTACAAACACTCCATGCAGAGTATAAGTTGGAGACAAATCTCGACGGTCGACTCTTTGAAATAAAAGCACTAGAAATAATATTGAAATACTTTGACTCAACTGAATCCAATGTATAATTCAATATGAGGAAATTATACAAGATATACTTACACTAATTTTATATGGAGGTAAACTTTATGAATAAATGTTCTCCAATCATAAAAAGAATAATCAATATATCAGTTAAGACTATTTGCATTAAAAATACAAGTAAATTTGAAAACCAATGAACTTTTACGGATACAATTTTTTTAATTAAATTGATAGCTACTTAAAATCTATAGCAAATTTTTTACACTATATTCGTCCCTTCTATAGCCTCTATATCGTCGTCTCAGATTCCACGTCGGAGTCAACAATGGCGCCCAATACTGGTACAATAACCCGCCTCAAATGGTCCGGAACTTTTTCTTTAATGGTTTATTTAAAAATCACAATTTTCGTTCAAAGTTTCCTTTTGCGTGTATAAATCACTTTAATGCGTCGCCTGAGACATCTAGCTTTGATCTGAAATTGCTTTTATGCGATGTTTGCGTTGTTCCACTGTATAAATGTGATTTAGTACTGTGTTTTGCACACAAAGCATGTTTATGCGTCTACCTTATAGATTTTATGGGCATATGATACAATGCGCTTTATGAAAATACTTTAAAAGTTACGTTTAATTCGCAAACAATGAATTTGATATTTATATCGAAATAACATTTATTGTTATTTGAAATATTTATATTAAACTAGTGGATCCGACAGACGTTGTCATGTCATAGTGTCTTTATTTTACATGTTTAAATAGAAATTTTCTTTGCGGTTTTTCAATTTTTTACCGTTTAAACCTTCCCTGGACTTCCACGATTATTTCAAGACTAAAATCAGCCAAATCGGTTCAGCCGTTCTCGAGTTTTAGCGAGACTAACGAAAAACAATTCATTTTTATATATATAGAGAAATGATTGTCAAAATTAATTAAAGATATTACACTAAAAATATTAATATATTTCTTTTTAAAATAATCGTACAATCAAATTGCCCAAATCTACGTTTCCTGTCCTTTGTAATTTTACACTATTCCGCAACTAATTTTAACATTAAAAATACAGAAAAAATATATAACACTATCGATATTCAATAACGTTTATGAAACAATATCGAATATCTTAAGGTACTTTCGGCTTCTTATATTCGTATAATCGGCTCGCCGCGCTCTGCCCTCGGCAGTATCGACGTCGTCAGGGATCTTAACAATCGCTTTTACGGCATATAAAACTTAGTCTTTATAGTCCCCGCGTATATAAACGCCGTTTTTACGTCTTTTTAATTAATTGTATTGTCGTTAAAGACCGTATCAGTCCTGTCATGATGACTTTTAGAAAATTGACGTTCCAGTGATTCAATAAAACTGATTTGATGTTATAACACCTCGTAAAAAACTCATAAATGTCTCGCATAGTGTCCTAGCAGCTGTAAATATTTGCTGATACGTCTGTATACTTGGAGATATTATTATACGATTTAATTAATTAATCGTATTAAATGCAAAAAGTCGTCTTAAAGAAACTATCAATGTTGAAATTCAATTAACATTTTCCGAAGACGATATCAAATTAATGTACGAAATAAATTGCTTAATCAGTAAATGGCTTCGAGTGATATATAAAAGTCTCAATCGACCGGTCGTTGTGGGCGGAACTAAATATGTCTTTATTTCATTATAAATTAAATGTAACACTAATTTATAGGTCTGTGTGAGCACAGTACCTATTAGTCACAGCGTGAGATCGTTTTGTTACTTACAAATAACTTTATCTATATTACTAATATCTCTTTAGTAATGGTTTTCTATTTGATCCTATATTGGTTATCCTTGACTCAGAGGTCGAAACAACTATTACCATAATTATCGTTATTTAAAAAACAATAAAGATTTTCTTTTGTATAAACTCTTATTTTTTTAATGACATAATTTAAACAATATATCTATTAAAGCATCAAATTATGCATTAGATCTTAAAAACCAACCCTCTAATACCGCTGACGGTATTTACGACCCGTATCAATTAATTTTTTCCCTCTTTTTACTCCGTCAACCGTCAGTAAAGAGTACAAAGTGGCCATAGACACAAATACAAGTGGCTATAAAATGAATGTAGCTGACTCAGTACGAGCTGGTGTCTCTATTGCGCATGTGCGGTACATTCCGGCACTTTTATTGATTTCAGTAGCACTAACGGTCCATAAAGCCGACGTGCCGGACTGGAGCCTTCGCTCTATGCCCCTTATTAGGTACTCGCGATATCCACTGAATTTAACTTGTTAACTTTTTAAAAGAAAGTCGGATTTTTTCATTACAATGCCAGAACTAACTCACTTCAGTAATTCACGATTGAACGATTTTTATGAACGTGTAGATGATTTTAAAAGCCAATTTAGGTTTATTGCTTGTAAGACTAAAAATCGCACACTTAAAAAACAAGTACACGATATTGAATCATTACATTTCATTCCACGTAGCAAAACAAACGATCTCATAAATGTCATTTGCAGCCAATAATCACCCAAAGCACGTATTTTCGGATTAACTACATAGGAAGTCGCCGATCTTAATTGCAGTCGACGTGAGCGGGAGTCGCGTGGTCATTACGACCGGCGGACCTGCACTATATTATTTTGTTAGTGCGAGTCATTTAGGAGGGTTGAATAAATGTTACGAAACATGCGGTTGCAATTAACGCTTGAGATCCTTATTTTCTGATATTTTTTCTCTAAAAAGAAAACTCGTTTTCTATTGTATATGCCAAGTATATATGTAAAAGCTATAAGACCGAGATTGTGGACCGAAAGTATATAATAATTCTTGAATGTAATACGAAAAGAGAACATTAGTGGGTGTTCGTCGTGTAATATCGACGGAGCGACGGCTGCGGAGGTTCTATTGCGGCCTTTATTAAAAGTAAATTTCTCGCCGCAAAATG
This sequence comes from Junonia grisea, assembly GCA_018235645.1. NCBI lineage: Eukaryota > Metazoa > Arthropoda > Insecta > Lepidoptera > Nymphalidae > Junonia > Junonia grisea. The sequence continues at coordinate 25,870 of DVXP01000036.1, read as the reverse complement.
TCCACAAAGTCTGTTACGATTTCAACCGTCTTCAACCGCAGGACCTTTTAATTCAAAACATTTGCGCTTATTGTCTTCATGGAATTGATTTGTGAAATTAAATTATTTTACCAAACCGAGAAAACATTTAATGTTTTAGTGTTTTATATTTACAAATTTTATATAGCTTATTCCCAAACTATTACATTTCAATATCCATTTATATTTATTCCTCAAAAAGGCACGATGGAAGAAAAATTGTAATACCAATCAAAGATACTACTCAATTGCGTTCGGAAGTCCAAATAAAATCAGACATACCAACAATAAGGTCCCAGTAGGTACAATATGTTCAATGGCGAAAGTAGCGCGGCAGTGAAGCGATGATTTCGGTACATTTCCCGCGACCGTAACGACGCTGGAATCGCCTTGATGGACGCCATGAATGAGCTCTCACAACATAAAGAAATCCCCTTAAAAAGGGTAGCTCTAGGGTGGAATAACAGAAACCAGACGCGCTCAAAGTTTTTGTATTGAATTTAATGTTTTATCTATTAATCATGAATAGATATACCAGATAGTGACACAGCGTCTAATTAAAAAAAGTATAACAGTATTCACGTTTTAGTATTATTATTACCTACTTACTATACCTACTTTATTATTTGGATATGTTAATTTTTAAAAGCTTTAAAAGGCTATTTAAATTCTTTTGCAAAATATTATAAAAAATGTGCAATAAGTGGACTTAACGATTATTTTATATTTTTATATCACTAAGTGAAACAAAAATAGATTTAGTTAAAGTATTAAATTTATAAGCAGTAACTATCACCGAACTAAACTAAAACGATATAATTATTATCTTAAACCTAAAATACGGATAAGTTGCGAAATAATTTCCAATTCTGTTATATTAAAATAATTCTAGGAAACTTTGGGAGCCGGTGCAAAGGCAAACTTTGTACGAGATGAGACTCAGCTGAGGATGCTGTTTCATTACGAGCTAGATATTCTAGGATTTTAGGCTATTTGAATAAGCTCTTAAAACAAGTCTCCTAATTATATACTTGCATTTTAACGAAACGAATGCAGATCTGCACTATTTAAGAAACTGCTTTGATCAGCTTAATTATACTGTGTATTTAGGCACTTCGTTTTTTATTATGTAAATTAAAAGGTATACAAATATTTCATTCTTATTATGTGAATAAAGGACATATAGATTAAAGTAAATTGTATAGAGCTATTGTAACTTTTGATATAACTTTTAACGAAAAAAATACTTACTCTATCCATCTGTTTTTATATAGGAACATTAATAATTACTTATACAAAGAATTTTCCATTATATTGTACTACAAAGATGTAAGGAAATTTTATTGAAATGATAACAATAATAGGTACATTAATTAGGTACAAATCTTTATTAGATTGTCTGTACATGGAATTTATAACAGTTATTGTTTTAACTAGATTAACAATTATTTGTCTACAAGAACAAGGCACTGAACTAAAATTTTAGCTGCGATTTCCTTGTTTCCTACTTTCTTTGAACAGTCGGCGATAACATCGTGATTTACATTTGTGTTTACTCAGAATTGTACTTTCGAACTATTCCTGTCTAATAGAAACGTTATTTGCTTTAAAACCGTTAATCGCTTTAATAATATTGGATTGTTTTTAGCTTTTAATTGCGCTTTATATTTCAGAAGAGATAAAAACGAATACTAGTGCTTTGTAATTATTTTAGAAGGAAGTTATTTTAAATTGAATTCATAAAGTATGCAATTTTATATTCTATAATAAATCTGTCTGTAAACCTTTGGTTGAAAAATGAATAATTTTGATAATTTTTGGTAGGTATTGAGGTAGATAGACATAAATGCTATTTATTATTTATTACATACTATTTATTATTAAATGCAACGTTGCATGACCAACTTCTTTATAATATTGTACAATCCTGTTCAAATGATATAGGTACGTTATGAATTAATTAAAACCAGTTATAATTATCCTTGAATTAATTGTACCTACTAGTTGGTCCTGGGTTAATTGCTATTACAATTAGCAATAGAATACTGCAGACATTTTAGAATATATTCTATATAATTTATGTGCTCATAACTGTTTTATAAAACATACCGATACGGATATATTAATTAAAATTTTATAACGGATCTGGAGTTGACTCTACAAACACCAATCATGATGTAATATTCTATTATTAATAAATATGTAAGATTGCTGATAAAATGGGTTATAGGAACATATTATCACATAATTCATTTCTAAGGAAACTTCAAGGAAACGACTATCCACATAACACAACTCCAGGATTTACTGCACCAAAACAAGCAAAAATATCTTCTTCAGGTCGCAGTAAATCGGCGAAGTTGCTACCGAAGCGTATTTCTGACCTCCCTCCAGCGAGGGGAGTAAACAAAACAAGTTTTTTCCTCGGATGAATAAATAAGAAAAGGGTCGTCTTTCGAGGGGCTATCCCCACTTGTAAAATTGTCTGTTTGATTTGAATGTTTTAATCCTTTCGTATAACACGGTCTCAGCTGGAACTTCGTTGAATAATTCGTATTGTTGAAATTGCTTGGTTTAAATTATGCCATTAACAGTAAAATATAACATAGTGATATTGTATGTTAATTTATTAGATTAAAATCTTAACAGACTGTTTAAAAATATATATTAAAGTAATAAAAAGATATGATACCAATTGTAGTTATCGCTTTAATAAATCTCTCAATTATTAAACAGTATATTAAATATACCAAATAATACAATGCAAATAAATTAAACAACTTTATGTTCGTTTAATTATATTAAACATTTGTATTCGAATTAAAATAATTACCACCTCAACTATAGCAGTTCGACAATAAAATAACAACATTCCTATACCTATCTAAACTAAGCCTTGAAATCCCGCGTCCGTCTACTAGACGACCCCGGGCGATGAAACTAACGACCCGGGGTATCAACAAAAGAGCAATAAGATATGCTGGGAAAAACTAGTGTGTAGGCCCCGGGGGAGCGGCCCCGCCTGCGCCCGTATCGCCTTTCGGGGCTCAAGAAAATGTGTTTTCCTTCGCTCAAGATTCGCTTCGATAAATACTGCAAAGAAATATTCACCTGAAGGAAAACCTGTCATTGTGAAGGATTTATTAAATTTTGTGCTTATACTGTTTATATCATATAGATACTTACTGTTAAAGATAGTTCAGAAGAGAATAATAATAATAATACAACTATTCATTAGGCATCTCTCTATTCCGACTCTCCATAGTAACACGTCGCCATGTCTCCTGTCTTGACATCAACAACTCGTGACTAAGCAACCACCGAACCACGTAGTCAAAATAATCCCATTAACACTACATATAGTGAGTAAAACAATAAAATAAAATAAAAAACTCTCTTATAAATGTAATTACTTAACGCAACCTATTTTGGAAAAATAAACTTTATATTTAAATTTATTAGGGGACGTGTATATAAATCTGCGTAGCGTAATATCGATGGGATGGTTTTCGCAATACATAGGTATAATTGCCCGACCCCGGGACGAAGCAACACGTCACCGGGATTGCCGCGTATATCCCGGTAATTGGAGCGCAAGCCGGGATTCCACTTTCTTTATTGCAAATAAACTAACCCCGCACCGGTGCTGTTCTTGTGTATGGGTGCAATTTAAAAGCGATTATCGGATTAACTGTTTTAAATTACATATACAATTGGATGCTAAAAAATTATAAGAAATTAAAAAAAAAGAATCCGAAATGACTGGGTAGGTACCACATGAGTATTGAGTAGATAGGTCAGTATACTTATCTAGTCATGTGGTAGGTACTGTTAGCGGAACTATTTTGGAATTCGGGGAGTTCAGCGGTTGCCTAGTAACGGTTGTGTATGTTAAGTGAAAAACGAGGCACGAAGAAGAATGTGTGATAGAGATGATCCTGAAATTCCCTTCTGAACTAGTTAATAGTAGGTACATAGGTATTATCAAAACGCTCACGAATTTGTATACGTATCGAAATAAATAAGGTCAAATATACGCAAGTTAAATAAAAAGAAAGTTATTAAAAGTGAAAGTTAAACTTAAATGAAATTATTTGAATTATGAATTTGATTTGATTTGATTAAATTAAATTAAGTAGTCTTATTTTTGGTTTTGTGAAACTTACAATTAGATTGAAACTTAGATTGGAAGTACCGTTTTCTAAATATACTGGTTCAGCTTGAGATCGTTCTCATTAAGGAAAGTGTTTGAAAACGATTCCGAATGTGCTTCTTACTTTTAACGACCAATTTATTTTATTTTTTGTTATTTAAAATAATGTTTTTATTTCATTCAAAATATAATTAAACCGAATCGTGATGTAGGTAATTAAGAAACATTGAAATGACAAAATAAAAATTAAATTTATATTTATTGTCTTTCATCACAAATTATTTCAAAAAGTTTATCGTAAGGTATAGTTAAAAAAATGCCTTAATTATATATTATCTATTTATTTATCATGGTCTAAATCTAATCTATTTAACATCTTTCTCATATTGCTAAATAGTTCATTATAAGAAAATAGTGTCTAGATTTACAAGAAAGACAATAATATATACGTATTTCTTCAGCGTATACAGTTTGACGTAGCTACGGCAAAGTGTAGCAGTATTTGACCCGTCGGCACTCAGTAGACTGAATAATTGCAATTCCTTTGTTTTCTTTGTTCCCTTCACATGTTTTGTTTTACTTTTGAATACAATTTGAGTATTCATATTATTTTTATGTATATTTTTTCTAAGTTTATAATAGTGTAGTAATATTTTTAAATGAAATGGTACTAGGCCATAATTATAAAGTGTTTGTAATAAAGGGCAGTAATATTAACACATTATTGTTATAGAACAGGCAATATTTATTAAGAAACTGGTTAAAACTCATGTTTGTAAACATTAAAACTAATGCTAATTGTAATTAACACGTAGTTTCCATACTAAAACGAAATAAAACATAAATACTTCCACAAAACAATGAGAATGCTAAAAATTTTGATGACTTGAAGTTACACAAAAGTAGGTAACGTTTATTAATTGTTTTGTTTTTTATTTAACCATATTTAACCATAAAGAGATTACAATAAGTGTAAAAAATATTAAAAATTATATTAACTTAACGTGTAGGTATATATGTATATTACAGTGTAAACAGTCTCAATGGACCACAATGGATAGCAATTTATATGCGCTAAATGTGCCAAGCAATTACACTGCAATTGCGCCTGCCGATACTGGCATGTACAGATATACCCGCATAATATAATATGTTACTTACGTTTATGATAACTGTGTAACTAGCCTTGAACTTTGGAGAACATTCCAGAAAAGATTTTAATTTTAAGTACCCATGTTGACAGGTACCTAATCTGTTAAACTTTCTAGAATGTTTTCAATATTATGACTATAATTTTGTAAGGGAATATGAACAATCGTACATTTTACGTATATTTTATATATAGTTGTCACAATAGGTCTATAAGAGATTTTTAAGTAATAATTACTAGTTTTTTCTTAAAATAAGCATTCCAACTGATATAAAATAAATTAACTGATACTGTGCTTCCGGAAAATTAAAAACGTTCCCAAATTGAAATAAAATAAGCTTGTTTTTTATTTCATACACAGTTTACAAAATTAAAGTTATAGGAACAAGCTCGTTACAATTACTTACAAGTTTCTTTATCGTAAAATAAAACAACCTGTACGATGTTGAACAGCCGACGAGAAAACAATGTATCAACGGGAAAAAACAAAGGTAAGGTGAAATTTATTTATAATGGCCGCCGTACAATGAGGCCGATATTACAAGAAAATACACTCGCTGAACCAGAAATCCGAGAGCGTTATTACAAGCGACTCCTTATAAAACTGTAAGGGATTTCGAGGCCGGGGTGGTCGAAAAGAAACAGTCAGCTGCCATAGTTCGTTCGGAGAAGCAAGGGACTAAGACCGCGGCTTTCTCATATAGAGTTGTCAAGGGCGGGGTTTCGTGATGAATTGGAAACGCAAGGAGGAGGAGAGGGGGGCCTTTTTTGAGGGGAGGAAGAAGGGTGCGCGGGCACGGGGGTTGATTAATGGCCCCCGCTAGAGGGAGCCATGTTCATTATACCGACGGAACGATGTGTTACTTGCCTACTAATATATTTTGCTTTCGGTTGCTTTAGGCCGAGCCCGGTATGTTATTAGTTCATTATTTTAGGCATTTTTATCTCTTCCGGAGATGAAAAATGACATCGGTGATTACGGGACGCATACGAAAATAGGTTACGTTCGATGTTTTTTAAGATAATAATTTGGGGCGGCGTCGTGTGATATTCGGAATTGACGTTAATTGACTTTATGGCTCAATTTAAACTTGTAATGGATTCTTTAAGGATTTATTTTTTGTAGATAATTATTTAAGTCTTTTTCAAACTACGAGTTTAATATTTAATTTTACTGGCTTAAGTAGGTATTAATAGAGAGAAATAAGTTCTTAATAAATATTACATTTTAAAAGCGATATTTGAACTTAATCGCTTGGGAAATACCCAATTTTCAATATTTAAACACGTCCATTTTCAGAGATAATTTTTTCTTAGAAGATCAACTGCCGTCCATGAATAGTTTAGAAGGGTTCTCGCTGCTTACTTAGATGGTACATTTTTAACGTCAGAGCTATGTGTTGTGCGCCGAAGATAAGAACCATTATTATGTGAAATTTGGGGTAAACGGAAAAAAACGATATAATACAATATTATTGTAATAACTATAAATACTTATACTGGGTAAAATTTAAAATTATTTTTTGCCGTAATAAATTGTTACGAAAGAAATCAATTCTAAATTAGTAGGTAAGTAGGCATATAAAACGGTTTTCTTTTTTTGAGTTTATCATCAGAATTGTAAGCTTTCTGTTTAATGTTAACCTAAATCCGGCGAGCACCTAAAAGTCAACAGTATCAGGTCATTATCATCTGTACGCACGCCCGCTAAGCACATAACATTAAGCAAACAACAGAACGAGTCGAACTTGAGTATTCCATTCGCACGCCACGCTTAAAATAGAAACAATGGCCCCATTAAAAATCCGCTCGGATATTTTCCCAGCGTATCCCGTAGCTCGCATAAATCGGCAGCTTTCCGCCGAAGCTATTTCCAAAGGAGCGTTTTCTATTCTACGCCGTGCACCCGTTTTTCTTAGACTCCCATTATAAGGCGTGGAGGCACGCTTACCCCGAGGGGGCGACCCACACCCGAAAGTAGAGGTTAAGTCGACGTATAGGCCGTTATGAAAGTTTATAAGTAAAATAGATGATAATTATACAAGCTTTACGTGTAGGGCGTGTTTTTAAATGATATTACCTACGAAAGAGTTTCTGGTGCGCCCCCTGAATCGCAATCTTCGGATTAATCTCGGTGCGAAAGCAATGACGTGCTATGAATAATTTTATAATATCTTTCGTTTTAATGTATTCCCCATATTCTGTGTTTAAGTATTTTATCATATAAGAAGCATCTATTTTAATGCCGTAGCATGATGATGATGTTATTAATAATATTTTATATATTTATAATTCATCGATTATTTGTAATCGTTAATAACACAATAATATAAAGCAATATAAGTCAATACGCTAATAAATCAATTGTACCAACAACGATAAATCAAAGATATAATAAATAAGCAATCATAATAACAGTTTAATTGCCGTGCCAACTATATACTTGTCATGTAATTATAGAGGGTAGCACTGACAAAGTAGGTACCCTAGACAGATAAGATGGACGCAACGCTTGCCGCAAACTTTGTAACGCGCCAACTCTATTTACATGTAAATACTTTGAAAAAGTAATTTGAGCGCGGCGTCTCTCGCGCCGCTCTCGAGATTGCGAAAAGGCGCATTAAGCGTCTTCCAGGTGATGCATGATAACTGTTATAGCCGAATATAATTTTCTCAGGCCCGCAGCGCCCCCTTAATCCCCGCAAAAAGCCTTCGGAATTATTCCTAAAGATATTTACGGTTTCGTGAATAAATAAAATTATGAGCGCTTGTATACGGGGATCTAACTAAGTCGAATCCGGCTTGTTTATTATTATGCCTATATTAAGTTGTTTATCTTTTTAATGGCCGGCGAGAGTTATACGGGTCGAGGCGATTTATGCCGTGTAGGATAAGGCTTGGAGGATAAAAAGGAGGAATGTCGGGACTCGGCTCTGATGCCACGCTGAGATTGGATTTTTAAATTTAGATGTGATATTGTTCTTTTCACATTTTTTTTTGTCATGGTGCGAGGGAAAATTTGTGCCTGTTTATTTTACATAAACACGATTTTAACGAAACATGTAAACGGGTTTTTTAATAACACGATATAAGTCGTCGTATCTTATACCTGCGCTAGAGTAGTAGTAAAGAAAATTGATTTTCGAGTTAATAGCTAGCACTATTAGTAGGTCAAGTCTTTAAGGTTAAATGAAGAAAAAATAAGATACCTACCATATCTGGTATGGTGAATAGGTAGTATACCTATATAGAAATAAATGAAATAACTGGCATTCGGTGGACAAACAATAGTAGCCCGTGGTCAGAATTGAACAATAGATACCCCGTTTCCGTCGAACGTTAAAAAATATTGCACAAAACGACATTTTGTGCAATCTTTTATTGTATAGAACAATGAACAAAGAAAGGGTGACAATGACCAAAGCCCTTTAAAACCCCTTTATTTCTCTGCCAAGAAAAACAACCCTTTCATTCAAATACCATTGTTACACAAGAATCCGTTACTTGACGCAATGCTTTTAAGTATTTCTAGGAAAATGAGTAAAGTCATTTAAACAATACGAACAATGGATGCCTTTCAAATATATTTTTTATGGGTTATTGACTTAACAGGTAGATAGTAAGTTCGTAAATAATATTGTTTTAACAATTCTCGAGAAATAAAATTTGTGACTTAAAAATTTTAGGTCGATTTAATTTTCAAAGTATATCCATCTAATGTAAAGTTAAATTAATATGAAATCATAATTGTCAATGAAAAAAATATAGTATTTTTTTACCTTTTCATAAAAATAGACCTATTATAGACATTTATTTTTTTAAATTGTAAATACATCAATTTTTAAAAACCAATGCAATTACTACGTGAATCTACTTAGTTACAGCATAATATTGTATTATAGGTATTGGCTAAAGGTTATGATTAACATAATCATCATTAAATAGGTATATATAAAACAATAATTCTCGAATAAATTAATACTCTATTATGAATGATAATATATTATCTCGACTTACGAATATCAAATACAAATAAAAACGGTTTAATTAAGTCATAGACTTAGAAAAGTAGACAAACGTAAACAAAAAACCTTTACGTCAATCACTCGTCACAGTTCCCGAAGTGAGAAGTCGTAAAGAAGAGTGCAACGACCTCATTGCAGACCCTACCCAAGGTCGAGCTAGTAAAATGTTTATGGTCTATAAAAGCTCGTCTGCACCGTGTTTGTGTGTCAAGGACTCCAGACAAATTCTATTGACCGTTTCTGACGATAATATTTACTGTTGTCTTTGTTGTAACCCTTTTTTGTTCGTACGAAACAGATGTTTGAAATTACAGATGGCCTAAAGTATTTTAACATGATCCAACACATGAGATGTTGAGATATTAAACGTTTATTTAAGAATAAAAAACAATGACAATTTTTGTCGACTCTACCTAAGACGTCTCGTATGATTTGTATGTTTGTAATGGTAAATAAAAATTGGTATCCCCACGGAAGGGTCCGAATTGTTCAATAAAATGGCAGCAGTTCTAAAAGAAAAGCAATATCGGATACGCGAGTGGCTAATGACAATTTGATGCCGACGGAGTGGCGCGCTCGTAAAAAATCACTAGAAATGATCCCATTTTGATTAAAAAATCACGCGATCTCGCCCTCGACGTGTACAAAAGGCAAGTTCCGAATGATTTAAAAGTTTTAATAACGGAATTCAAGTAAAATGACATTATACTTTCAAATTAGGAGTGAAAATTTAATTTAAAAGAGAGACAACTCGACGCTCGAGGGGCGAATGAGATCCACCATCGTAAAAATGTACAAGCTCTTCTTTCACTGAGTTTCTTTTCAGACTGCAAAATTTATACCGCTTAAATCTCTCCGAGGAAAATTAGAAGGGGCCTGTATTTATTAAAGGAGATGGTTCGCACTCGTTAGAGGAATTTTAATCGTCAAAGTTTTCCTTATGAATGCGGCATTCGGTCTGACTCTCGAGTTATCTTTTATTAGATTTTAGGGCTTTTAATTAGTGTCGTTGAATGTGCGGGAATGAAATCTTAAACGCGCTTTCGCAGTATCGTTTTTGTTACAGAACATTTTCATAGATAATACGAGGAGCGAACATCTGCCTATGTACTGACAACCGTTAACTTTAATTACACAGAACTAAATAGCTAAGTATTGAAATATAAGCACAAGTACAACGATTTAATATATTAACCCCTTAATATACTAACACACAATAAGAAAAACTATTAATCGAACAACCCTTTAAAAGAAAATCATTACTTCACAACCCACTTAAAAAACAACGCGTAACGTAAACAAAACCAGTATTTATCCTACATAATTAGTATCTGGAGCCTAACAAATATTGCAAACAAACAGCCCTCGTACGCGCATAATACAGCGCTATAATTCGGCGTTACGTGCTCGCACAATCCTTGCTCAAAGCATTCTCATGTATCGCTAATTAAAATACGCTGTCGCCGAAACGAGCCGCGGTCGGCTTATACACTGCAATATTATTTCCACCATATGAAAATTAGATTTGCTATTTTTAACCAAGAACGGTCCACGACCCATCGTGAGGCAGAGGTTATAATGAGATGACTATTTGTTTTTATATTTAGTAATTGTGATTGTTGTTACTGGTAGTAATTTTATATGCATACTTTTGTTGAAAAGACTTGCCCTTGGTACATATATCAACTAAATTTTGAAATGGTGGGTGTCACTTAACACTCATTAGATCGAGCAGTTCAAAAACAAACCAAATTTACTAACTCATATTTTATTTCAATTATTAAACATGTCCAATAAAGAAACTAACAACATTCAATTCACACGTTTCCCACGAATATGATATATGATACTAATGAAATAAGAAGTTATTTTATCTATACCAGTATTATATACGTAACAAAAGACTCGTCTTCCTAATCATGCGTTTTTAAATTTTACGAAGTGTTTAGTGGCTGTTTAAAAGCTTAACAACTTGGCTATTGACGGTTTATAACCCATTTGCCAACCGTTTGCCCATAAAATTGACACAAGCCGAGTCGTAAAGATTAGTAGAAGTGTAAGCGGCAATAACACTGGGCGTAGAAGCCTGCTCTATTATTCTTTTATTTGTTCTACTACAAGATTTTCAACTGGTCAATTTAATTTAATATTATGTTTCAAATCTATTGACGTGTTTATGGTTTATTGTATCTATTATGAATACTTATTATCCAATAATCGATTAGAACATTGAACTTGAATATATTTAAATTACTTAAAATGTTTCATACGTTCACAGCTGTGTTATTGATTCATTCAAGATAAGATTTTAATGTAAAATACTATTTAAAAAAATACAAGAGGCAAAAAATGTTTCGCATGCGTTGTTCCGACAAACTTAAAAATTTGTTAATATTTTCAGTTCATCCAAAATAATCTTCTTTCAGCGCGTAAAAATATAATCAGGCGTAATAAAATAAATAATAAGAACTCTTTGAACTGCCTATACACACAATCGTTACTGTCACACAAAACGTGATTTAATCGCCGTTTATGACATTTCATGCCTAATTCCGCTGGCTTTATGTTTAATTAACTGTCAAGAACGCGATTTAAATTTATAATGTCGTTACCAATCGAACTTGGATACCGTTTATTGGCAATAAAAATAAAATATTAAGACATTTCAAAGCTATTATTTTAAGGTTTATACTAATATATAATGTTATCATACTATTTTTTATAAATAACCGGTTTTCGCTATTATATATTTAGGTATCTGTTAGATTAATATGAATCAATTTATATAGGAATATTTTATTCTGAGTTGAATGACAAATATTATTATTAAAAGTGGCAAGGCTGTTATTCACAAACAGTTTTAGGCGTAGTATGTATTTAAATTATTATAGATTTAATATAGCAAAGTATATTGACATAATAACTTAGATAAAACAATATTGATATTTTTTAAATGAACTGTGACTTTAAATAAGTGACAATTCATGTATCTACACTTTTGAGGTGACTAACTTCACATATAATTTTAATTGGTCACTCGGTATATTATAAAAGGAAGTTTTTCTTGCAGTTACTCTCTTGCTTATCCTACTTGATGTAATACATAGCCTATAGCCTTTCTCAGTAAAGGGCTATCTTATTTTCTTTATTATCTTATTTCTATTTATTAATATTAGTATACATTGATAATAGATCACTTAATCTGGGTATTGTAGTGTCGGAAGTACGAATTACATATTTGTACCGAGAGTGCCTGTAGTCTGCCAAGTATGGAGCCTAGTATCTATTTTGTATTTGTAATGACTGCCTTATCCATACTTCCGACACGTCATTATGTACTCTCAGAATATATAATAAGCTAAACGTGGTATTGGGTCTTATTGTGATTTTATAATTAATTTTGGAGATGACTCCATCAGCGACTATAGCAGTGCCTTCATATTTTATGATGAGTAATAACTAAATTGAATACTAAATAATTTTCATTAAGTGCAAGTATATATATACATATCTATATCATTTCGTGACTTATTTTCGTATTTTTGGCTTTCAGATGACGATATGTAGGTATTTATTTCCCCAAAATTTCACATAAAATAGTTGTGATACAACGTTTTCGTGATATAATTTTATTCAATATCTTATCCCGACACCATTGTCAATTATAATAATGTATACCATCGTGGGCGGCCATAGGAATAGGTGAAGCCCATAACGAATGGCAACGAGCGATTAGGGCACCTTTTAACGTATTAAATCCAACTTATCGGCTCAACTGTCGCCGCCCTGACCCCGGCCTTATCAGGACAACCACTCAGTTCAGGGATATGAAGCGATCGTTTGAGGCTTATACGTGAAATGTTATACTGTAAATAGTTCGTTTAGGAAAGTACAAGTTCTATTTTATTTATTATGAGTAATTAAGTATTTATATATGTGTTATCCCTGAGCTTTTGGCAAAAAGTTATATACTTATATAACAAAATTATTGTAACGAATAGTATTAATTAAAGTTATAGAAATATATATTAAATTATAACTAAATAAAATATCCATTCGAATTAAAATTAGTGTGATAATGGCTGAGAAAATGAATAATAATAATAATTGTTTTTATACTAACATTGAGAGCCATTTTTAACACGATTTTAGTGGCCAAGTTAGTTTTAATTAATAAAAAAAAATCAGTCGAAGGCACCGCCGCAGCACCGCGTGGTTCGTATCGTAATCATTTTGATAGCGTCGAAGCCTTCGCCACCACGTGGTTCAGGAAAACACCGCTAGATGGTAGTACCAGTAACGAAAATAAATTTTATACGTTTTAATAGTTTTAACTAAAAAGCTTTCTTCATAAATGTAAATGCAACTAAATTATAATTTCTATATTTTGTCAAGAATGTCAATTCGAAGAATTCGAGTATCGTTAGTTACTAGATCAGGAAATGTATTAAGCTATTTACACATAATTATTATCCGTACCATCCCTTTTAATTCCTTTTTTTTTTGTAATTGTCAGGACAACATTTGTATGAAAAAAAGCTTTAAAAAATTGTTTGGAAAAACGAAAAAAATAGATTGTATCCCTTGGAAGAGGATCAGTGTTTGTGAAATGAAGTAGTAATATATTACCATCATTCTTTAAGGATAACAATGGTATTAATGAACTATATGATTTGTATAATTAAACATAACGTCACCCTACTTAAAGCAACAATGTACAAGAAAAAAAAACACATCGAACATAAACAATGAAATGCTCATTTCTTCCACTTAACACCGACAGAACGCCCCTATACAGTCGCCATTTCACATCATTGCTAAATTGGTACCACATAAATCGTACTGTTTAATTTAATCAACGCCCGCGTAATTCGTCTGTGTGTCTGTACATGACCAATAAATAAAGGCCCTTGATACTTCAGCCTATTACACGTTTCATACTGATATTATCAAAGGTCGCGATCTCGCCGCGGATCACGTGACGGTGGTCCGAAAATTTATAATTATTAAATTACGTGGGAGCACATCGTTAACTCGTTTAAGTTCACACTTACGTTGATAAAAAATATTATAAAAGGGCTCGAAAAATACGCAGCCTAATTTTTAAGCACGATAAATTTTGATACGATATTAATAAATCACTTTTACGACTAAACGACTTAATTATAAATATATTTAACATTACTATAATTATATTTCATATTACTCAAGTCAAGTCACGACGGTTTTGACAAATTATTCTAATTTTTTAATTAGGTGGGGAGGTCAAAATAATGCCAATAAAGTAGATAAGGATATTTTAATGTTTATTTCAAATACCTAGTGTTCATTTAACGTAGATAAGTGGAGCCTAATATTACAGGTAGGAATGGCATGGCAAGAATAATACTAGTATTTTTAAAAGAGTTGGTGTTTTCTTTACATTTATATTATATTATATTTATTGAAATTATTAATTTTATGCATAGAATATTATAAAACAGGTCTTCTTTTTTCATTAAAATAAAATAAATATAGTGAAATATAAGTGAGAGAATAATATCTGCATTAAGTCATAAACACAACAGGGCAATGAAAACGCAATAATATTACCTATCTACCTATCTACTCCTTTTTTTGTTGACGCAGGGTAAATCTTCATAGATACCCGACTCCTGAGGGGAGATAAATAATAATTTGAACACATTATATTATTAGTACCCTTAAAAGCTCAACCTTAATTATTCTATTTTTATATTAATGATCTTTCGTAAAATTATAAAATCCTAGGTATATCTAATTTTGGCTCCTTTTCCTTACGAAATTAAAACAGTTTTTAAGAACAATATACCTACGTCATAATATGAAAAATTACTGAGTAATGTTTATATGCATAGCAACATGAACTTAGCTCGAGGTAGAGCTCTTTCGTAGCACCTTCACGTAATCTACAACCTCAATATTAATTAACATTAAAATATTGAGTGTCGAAATCCTAAGAAAAAAAGTACCGGTCATTGTTTTCGAGGATAGAGAAATTAATTTTCATAACACAGCAATCCATTATAAATTCAAATTAAAAATGGCGTCGCACGAGTAGGGTGTCTCCCCTCACCGTCCATGCGATCACGTCGGAAATGTATTATTTATTGTAGTTTTGTGTGAATTATCATAATATTTCATTTTCACATAAATCGAAAATTATTGTGATACATGATAATATTAATATTATATGCTTGTTATTTTATTGGGAGTTAATAATGTTCGTGAAATTATCAGTCAATAGCCCCTATGTGCCTTTTTGAAATTTCGTCTGTGAGGTTTTGTTGGAACTGCCTTTATGGGGTTTTACAAGTACCACTGATTAATAATGGACTATTTATATATTCACATTGTTTATTTTTTTATTTGTTGTATCATAGGATGTAGGTAATTAACCAGGACATAATCAAAATAAATGGATATGCGCTGATAAATATGAGTTAATAATTATGAAGGAATGTCGGTATATCTCTAAATAAACTTTTATCTTTCGTACGCAATTGGAAGAGTAAATAAAGCCACTAAGGCAACAAAGGGACGTTTCGAATGTAGATAATGAGCGTGGCTAGCGAGGAGGAACGAAATGTAGGGAGTCTGATATTTCCGCGCCATTTGACACATTGTTGCTACCCTACACCGCGTCACGGGCACGCGGCGAGCGGTACTTACTTACCATATACTGTAAATGAAACAAATCCTTATTATTTGTATATTCAAACATTTTTATACGCCCATGAAATAATTCTTGAGACTTTTTTCGTAATTTTCTTTAACCTTAATCTCAGATGAAATAAGGTTCGGTTAACGAAAAACGGTACAAAATATAATCGAGAAAATATTCGAAAACGTAAATTGAGTTATTTAATAAATACATATTTTATAGATAAATTTCGACCGTCTCAACCGAATGTCGACTAATTTAATAGAGAATGCGGTTTAGTAATTCATTTTCCGACCAGCCCATGATAATATTCAAAAGTTGTAAGCCCGAGAGATTTATTCTGAACAATAATTTCCAAGCACTCGCAGTGGGGGGCGGAGTGTGTGCAAATGAAAAACAGCCAATTAGCAGCATGTATATGAATTGATGTTTCTGTTTTTCAATACTTTTTTCCGGACAACAGATTTCTATGTCGTAGAAAACATGAATAGAAAATAAAAATTATTAAAATTTGCATTATCATTACAATATTATTCAAATATTTAGCAGAAAGCGATTAACAATAGAAAATAAAAGATTCTGCACACGACTTAATAACTTTTACATTCTCCATGGAAACCATAAAGACGGTAAACTAATGAACAGTAGAAATAGTGAAAATATGCATTTACATATAAATATACAAAACTATACTCTACTATATAGGTATAGGTAAGCTTCCTAACAATTGAAGAAAAAGTAACAATATTTAATGGCTTTTAGATTCTCCACAGAGCGGATAAAAGAGGCTATTTATTAAGCATCTATAGGCACATCTAACCTGCAGATAGCGCTTTGTTCGTCTAACAAAGCGCTCCAGCCCGAATCCCGGGTATTTATCAGGACGATATCTAGGCAATAAAAATGTCAACGGTGGCCGTCTATCTATTGCCTATCGGATGCCCTGAGTTATGGTAAGTGAACACTGAAAATGAAACCTTTGAATTAAATTTATTTA
This sequence comes from Junonia grisea, assembly GCA_018235645.1. NCBI lineage: Eukaryota > Metazoa > Arthropoda > Insecta > Lepidoptera > Nymphalidae > Junonia > Junonia grisea. Next base: position 8,845 of record DVXP01000036.1, on the reverse strand, counting down.
TAAGTACAATTATTTAATTGTTTGTAAATTTAAAAAAAATGTTAAGATATTAACGTAAGCTACAATATGAATATCTTTTGTGTACCTTCAGGAAACTTTAATCCGAATCCCTCTTATAGTTGGTACTAGAATCAAGGGATCAACTGATAGATAAATTAATAAAGAAATATATATACTAAACATACAACATACAATTTCATAAATATTTTTACAAAAAAATTGAAGAAAAGAGTAGATTATAAATAGTCTAAGAATTCTCAAAATAATGTAATCTAAAATATCTAAAAAAATAGATACAGAGAAAGAACTTGAACTTAAAATTTAGATATCTTTGAAACGACTATCTACTTTATATTCATAACGACATTTAATTAGTTCATATTATTATAAATATACGATAATATACTTGTCTTATCAATATTAAATATACAAGGAAATTCAAATTAGACAAGTTTTCATATTTAAATTAATTAATATAAATTAAATGTTTTATTAGACATTTAGCTTTTTTATTAAAAAAAAAAAAAAACGAAAAACATTCGATTTAAATAGTATTTATGTTACCGAATTTTACTATCATTAGACATCATTTTTAAAAAGCATAAGCTCTATGAATAAGTATTATCATAGGAATTTCTTTTCAACAAAGCTAGCCTGAAGTTAATTTATCATTTACATCCATCATTCTTAATACAATAACGCCTTCAAGAGCCAATTCGAATTAAAATGCATGAACGAATTACTTTAGGGCGTGTGCACATGAAATAAACTAATTACGAGGCCCGCCGGCGGGCCAATTACACTCGCTTATTTATCAGAATTGTGTGATCAAATAATTAAAAATATGCCGACCGGTAGATGGAGTTTGTGACTGTAAATCGCGAAATGTCCGCGTATTCAATTTGCGGAATAAAATAAAACGCGTCAGCTCAATGCGCGGAACGCAATAGCTCGTGAATTTACAACTGGCTCGTGTATTTCATAAATTGGTTCAGTCATGCGCTATTTAGGTGCTGTATACGTCCCGAAACGTTGATAAACTGTCTCTACGGCCGCGTTAAACCTAGTTCTGAATAACCTTTTCAGTTACTCTTATTGTAAGCACCACACCTACACGATTAATTAAATATTTCAAATTTCAGTAAAGCAAAAAAATATATATTAAAAAAGACATAATTTTTACTAACGAATAAGGGGAGAATTCTTTATACACAGCCCATAACTTTTCAGTGCTTTAAAAAAGGATCTGTAAGGAAACATCTATTGCGCGACACATAGTAAGTCAGATCGCGCTATAAACAAGAGTCCGCTATAACTTTTCACCTCTGTACATGTTTACGAGTCTTATACTAATTGACGTCATGGTGAGCGACGATGTTGGTGCCCAGCGAACCTGCTACGAACGTATTTATGGACGCTGCATCCGATATTTTTCCTAAAGGCATTAATACGTACGCGAATTGATATATGAGACGCGATCGAGATGAAGTGAGTTACGGCTCGAATGCTTTTACTGACTCGACTTGTCGTTACTCATATCGGCTTCTGAAAAGTTTCTTCATATTTTTTTTTTTCGTAGAGAAAAAAATTCTACAGTGTTTCAATAAAGTATCGGCTTGAACTAATTTTATCACAAGCAAGGCCCGTGAAGCTCTATCACTAAACGTGTATGCATTTATAAATAAGGTAATAGTCGTTACATAGATAATATTATTTCTAGTATTGAATCTTATTAATACTCTTGCCCATGAAGGTATTAAAAAGAACTGTTTAATGAAGCATGTCATGTGTAAACACGGCTCTATTAAAGTTTTATTACACTTATGTGTTTTACAAGACTGCGCTATAAATTATAAATCGAATAATAACCGTATAATTCTTACCGATAGAAAATTTGTATCTCAATCTACTCGATATCAAAGCTCCTGCGAGTTACTTTAAATGTACTTACATATGTATGTTAATTATTTGAGTATAATTGTAAGTTATTTTATTGCTAGAACGGATATACATTTTAATGAAAAATTCGATAATACTTATCATTAGTGTTATTTACGAATGCAAACTTGCAAGGGAACTGGCTTCGAATGTAAATGAAGCACAGAAGTTATCTCGAACTTTATGGATTGGAGTCGTGCTGAAGCAGTGTTCTCTCAGCCTCGAGGGCGTTGAACCTCCTTTATTAATCATGCTACTGACTTCGGATCCGACTTTAATTGTTATTATAGATAAATATTGTTAAAACACACTCTTACAGCACGATGTTAAAAAATGATTTTGTATTGATTGATGCCTGGAAACAGCATTTGCGGCAAATATAATCGGGCCTTATCTTAAGAAAAATGTTATAAATCGCCATTAGATGGCAAGAATTTCTAAAGAGATTTATCGTGTCCGCTGCATTTAGTGTAGGTACCTTGCGTGTCTCGGGCTAATCCTTATAACTTTAATCTTTCTACTTTAATGTTCGTGGTTTCTGTTTTGAGTAATTAAGTGTTAAATACGAAGGACTTGAAATTATATACTTACTTAATTTGACTTATTTATTTTCTTTAACGCAATAACTCTTCGGTTTTGATTAATATTTTTAACATAAAACTTTATTAATTAAGCTTCAGACGATGTACTTAAAATGCCAATTTAATAAGAGAAAATAAATATAACTACTTATTAATTTAAAAAAGTAAAAATAAAACGAAACGTTGGTATTATTTACGGTGTGTTGTTGTTAATTTTTTTATCTTCAAAGTTATTGTAACATTATTTAAAAATATCAAGATACCTATTGCAAAATTGCTAATATCTCAAGTTGCTTTTAAAGCAAAAACATAAATTCACCTTTAAGGGGTGTATAAATAAGAGAGCGGTATCAGTTGTCTACATAAAAAGCGGCAAAGTGCGAACAATGATCGAGACGAAACAATAAAACCATATCTGCACGTACAGAAATAATTACCTGGTCTCCTTGACAAATGCCAATTAACTTTTATCATTTCTGGACACGTCACATTGCAGCCCCGGCCACGAGGTGCGAGGAATTTATACGATTAAATTGATCTTGCGTTTCATCGCTGTTTAAAGGCATTCGAGTATGAAATGCGCTGTTTTTCAATGCCGAGCGTAACTTATTACGTAAATCGATGAAAATTAACAATTTCACGGACGTGCTAAAAATATTTCGTAACCCATTAACATTCCTGAACCTTCAAGATATCGATCTTAAACGCTTGTTGTAATTTTTAGTACTATTGAATCAAACATCCAGTTATGAACGATGAAAACTTTTTTCGTTTAGGCGGTTTTATGTAAATATTTTATGTTCCACGTAATGGTTAATCATTCCCGTGGTACCGCAACACTAACCAGCGTCTGCAAACTTTTAATTTGTGTTGCGGTGAAACTTGGGAATCCACGGGCAACTTTGTGAATATCCGAAATCGAGACCATTTTAATTTAGACACATAACGCTCAACGTGTCTCCTGTGTTAGGTTCGTGAGCCATCTCGAACATAATTGTATGAAGGGCTGAAACACAGAGTTCGTATTTTGAGTTTTGGAAAACGTTCTCAGTGGCCGGCATAAACAACACGGGCGCTCCAAACTTATTTGCATTTACACGGGCCGAGTAATTGCACCGCGCTTCAGGGAAAACTTTAATTAAGCTAACTGTCTTAAACATAAGTATATATAGAGTTAAGAACTTAATAAGGAAACTTTATACAATAAATTGTATAAAACTACATTCCCGTTAGTGGCTACTACGTTATATCTTAATATACATAAGGCGCCATATGTTCCGTTTGACATACGATACAAGAGACATTCTCTGGCTTTGCATGGCAATGATTAGATTCTATTTGCCTGATAGTATGGAATTAGTCTTTCCAATCATGGGCATCAGAAAAATAATTTATTACTATTCCTCTATCTAATTAATTACTACAGCAATACAAATTAGACGGTCTCGCTAATTAGACGGTCGAATGATTGTTAAACAGTTCAACCACATACTTTTAGAATCAACAGGAATAACTTCAGACATTTATTTCAATTATATAAACCAAGGACAAAAATCTCGAAATAAATATTTCATAAGCTGTAACGCCTGTAACCAAATAAAGCTATTAGGTAAGCACTCAGCGATTAAACAAATTCCACAGTAGGCAGCTTTGGTATTTGTTAAATGTAATTATTTTTAGTAAACATTTTAACAAAACAATGGTATTTATTATTTATAATTTCAAGAATTTACAGAAAATCCTTGAAATTATAATGAAAATTCGTAAAAACCAGTTATCTATCGTATAATGTCATATTATAATGAATAATGTATAAGTATTCCGTTATTTCGTATTTATTCGTAGTTTTCGTGAAGCCACAAACATTGAAGACCTACACAAATATTCCTCCTCCATAACTTTAATGCGATAAACATTTTATCACTAAATTTAATATTCAATTGCTATGATATACAACTTCCAATGTATACTGAGTTGAATAATTCAATTTATTAAGCTATCATACTGAAGGGCATAACAAATTGATCATCACCGTATTAAAGAGGAGCTTGGCCCGTCGTAAAAAGTGAATTTTACGGAGCGCAGGATGACTGAATGTTTATCAGTCTTATATTTGTGATGCCTACTGTTCTGTGTTTTTAATTTGCTTTGAATTATGTTTTATCGTTCATTTAAGTGTGATCATGGTCATCTGTCACTGAATATTTTGGTACAGCTTAAAAATAATAATGAATGAAATTCTCTAAACTTAGATAATTTTATGTACCCAGTAGCTGAGGGAAGATCGCAACTACCTAAATGTTATAGGACAAGCAACTACTTAGAGGTACATACATTGAAGTCCATAAAAATATGTACATAAATGTATAAATATAGTATGTTTAAAAAATATATTACAAAAAAATTTATAAATTTCTTGGAGTAAATCTGAGAATCATATTCCGAATTGAATTTCAAAGTTAAGTGTATGACTAACATATTTATTAGTCGTTATAACACGGAAATGCAACAATGTTGCGTTGTCAATTAGTTATTTTAGCAACAGATACAACATTACAATAAATCCGCCCACGCAATTTAGTTATCCTAGTTATTCTGTTTGCGTTCTGATTCGCTTCTATAACACTGATGTATGTTGACGTATTTACGAGGGACGCGACACAAATTGAAAATTATGGGACGAAGCTTTAACTTTTGTAACGAGAACGCTGCATTATTGCAGCACTCGTAGATTGCAGATTAAAAATAAATCAAATGAAAACTCTTTAAACGAAACCTTTTTTCACATTTTACATTTCCAAGTTTTAAATGTCCGTTAGTCTGTATAACTATCGGATTTAACCATGAACGTTTTAGAATAATTTTAGATGCTGCGAAATACGAATTATTGAATCTAACTGTCTGGTAATAAAATGTTTATTGGAGAGTATTCGAGTAATAAAATTTGATAAGCTGACTGTTAGTTAGAATTACAAAATTAAGATCTCTCTCAGCTAGACATGAATATGATTACGGAAATAGGTCAGCTTTAATGTAAGATATCTAACAGTCTAACCTATTGAGCAGCATAGTGTGAATGCGAATGAATATTCTACGAGTAGGTATGTACCACAATTTAGAAAGTTTTATTAAAAGTAAAAAAATACCCTGCTGCATTTAAATAAAATAAACTTTAAAGTAAAGTACGCAAAGGCTTTAACTTCATTCATATGGAAACAAAATATAACAATGTTAAGAATTTTCTCACGTTTTCGTGTGCTACTACATTTCAAGGTGAGATCTTTTAGATAATGAAGAACGCATTGTATGTCAAATATGTTGTTCTTGACATCGGTTGGCCACTGAGGTCATGACTTGGCTACGTGGTTGCTTCACAACTCATTTTAATCGCTGATAAGAGAATCTGTTGTGATTTTAAGAAAATATCATACATTTTTATAGTTTTTTTCGTTTTTTTTTTTAAATAGAACCTTAAATCAAATTGCTTGCTATGAGAGGTTAACATCAATAGCTGTTTATACATTTCCTTGTATTCATAAAGGTATCCTTACATATACCAACTCTATCAAATAGGTGTGTTGAAATTATCTACCATCTCGATCACAAGAAACAAAAAAGTAAATTGCTGTTTTTGTAAATTATTTGAACTAAAGTCGAAGCATAACATGTACGAGTACCTACATCATGAACATTCAAAGCGTACAGATCAAAGCAGAACCAGAACATTAATTCGACACGTTTTAACCACCAAGAAGGTCGAATGAATTTTTATGATCTGCGAAATATCTTTGTACTTAGGACTTTATCGTCTCCGGTTCGGCCCTTGTACGGCGAATATTAACTTATGTGATGCTTGCTTGTTTTAACTTTTATGAGTCACTTGTTACTTGCTCGTATTAATTGAAGTATCCTCAATATATATGTTTAATTATAGTTTTCTTAGTCAGTGTAATATATGATGGCATGAATTGGCTCTTATTTGATTATGATTATAATAAATTAACTAAGTCTACAGATGACGTCACGTTTAATATTGTTTCTTGACATCGTGATTTCCAATCTGTGGAGTTCCAGTACGTTAGGATTTTGTCTTATTCAATCAAAAAGTAATTTATTGAAATTAGATACAGTTGCAGTAGATGCTTATTATACAAAAAAAAATAGGTACATAAAATTAAAATATCATTAAGAAAACCGTCATACCAATCCGATTATTTATAGAATTCTTAACGCTATTGAACCGTAAGTTCTTAAACTTACGGTCGACTTTTAGCTGTGCCCGCTTATAATTAAAATTACATAGGAGAAAAGTTACTACTTGAGCAGACTAATAAATATTAATTGACGATCATAGAGGATCCATTAGTAGTCCTGTAATTTTAAATTGAATCTCAATCTCAGTACCCGTGTTTTATGTACAATTATCGCAAATCAGTAGCCTTTTTGCATTTAACACTAGTTATTTTAGCACGTTGTCGGCTCGTTTGTCTCCCTACGCATAAAAAGATCATAACCGAGGCACGCGCTACCGTTCGTGACTGCGATGACGGCAGATAGTAAACTAGTTAGAACCTCTTACCCTGCAGCAAGCTGTGATGATCGCTAAAATAAAGCGCGAGGCAAGCCTTCCAGCCACACGTCTATAGAATTCATTTTCATAAAATGTCTCGCCACCATGCATTACTCAGACACTTTCCAACTACAAATAATGTACATTAAAAACAAAAGTAACAGTTTAAACTTTAAAAGATAAATTATTAAACGCATCTGTCAATAATTTGTTTTTCGATAATTTCGAAATTATCAGATGTAACCGAATTTATTGCAAACAATTAGTTACCCTTTAAACACCTAGTGTATTACCAATAAGTTTATTTAGTACACTGTGTATTGTGACATAATTTATATACGAACTCGATATACCTATAAGATATATAGGTTTCGTTTTGAAACGTGCAATAAAATTATTTTCTTTAACAGTACATTCCAGTCCCGAAGATGTATTACGTTACTCGTTACCTCGGGGATATTTCTAGTTAATTTCACATCCTAGCTAGGCGTCTCCTATTGTGCGTTTGAGCCAATCCTGCGTGGGTTCGTGGTAGTCCTTCATAACTTCTACTAACAAACCCTTTGTGTGCGCGAGTTATTGCCAGCGCAACTCTAAACCCTGTCCGTACCCACCATATTTATACCAGAGGACGAGTTATAACCGTGAGTAATGGAACTTATGTACCGGCTACATTATTCCATACTAAATCTCCCGTAGTGTCGCATTTACTATTTAAATGTATTCATCCGTGAGCTTATCCGGGCGTCATGCAGAGGGCCTTTTGCGTGGCGAGTTTATGAATAATATTCGTATAAGCTAGCCGCGGTTTAGCTACCTACTATATGTATATGTGTTATATCTAAATATATTACATCTAAGAACAGAGTTAATTATGTCTGAAAGGGCCTAAATACCATTGTGCATTGTACATAATTATAGTAGTCTATTTGCGTTATCTCACGTTTAAAGTATGCAGTACCTAATAAGTGCAACTCGATACAACTTGTCCCAGGTTTATGTTTGGTTTGATTATTATAAGCCTACTTTCCTTTATATTTAATTTTAAAATAATATTATTTTCACTAAAGAAAGCGAAACGAAATGAGCCTGTATCAAAACGTCAGGAACCAATCTCAAGAAATTTTATATAGATTTAAATATCCTTTTTTATACATGTGGTTGTTTTTGACACTTACACGATATTTTTAAACGGTTTTTTTTTATTATATAAATAGTTAAATGAATTATGGTATACATGAAGTTATGTATGAGATGCTATTACGTTTCCTATAAGTAGATAAAAACTAACCGACTGACACCACATACTTCAAGCCAGCTGTATTGAAATTTTAGATTACATAAATAAAAAGATCGAAATTCTATCACTGGATACGCAGGTGTTAAGGCGGCGAGAAGAACGCCTATGTAAATATTATTGCTTTTGATAAAAAAATATATATTTATTCCCTTTTTACAGAAACAGAAATCTATTATTTTATTCGCAGTTTCAATTATTTTAGAATAGATAGATCTATACATAGTAAGAAATTCAAAAGTTTCTGTATTTGGATTTCCTAATTTGCTTTTTGTTTTTGCTTGCTAAAACACTACAACATTGACAACCACATTACCTTAGTACTAACACTAAATTGTATTATGCCAATGTTACAAAATAAATGAGTTATTTATCACTTCACATACACATTTATTTTATTGATAGGCACCTAATGTACCTAATATTAAAGGTACCTTTAAAATTAATGACAAAATATTA
>DVXP01000035.1:0-36035 GCA_018235645.1 Junonia grisea | reverse complement strand
GTTCCAATTAAGCATTAGCACACTTAAGCTTTGTGCGGCACTGAGTCGCATTATGCTCTGTAATTGGAAAACACACAACATGTGCTTGGATATTGGCTACTAACATCGTATCAAGAAGAGCAAAAAAGGCAGGAAACTCATACATCCCCCTAAAATGAAACAAATAGGCAAATAATAATAAATTTTGTCTGAACAACTGTTTTACAGTCGCTGACAATTCACACGTACGTTGATACGAAGTTTCATATTATGCTGTTGACTGTTCCCACCATTACATTCTTAAATCTCCATACGTATCAATTTACCCCTTCGTAAACTTTCGGCAGGCATCTGGCAGTGGCAATGCCTTTGGGATTGCCTCCTATTGAACGACTCGTTTTATTGGTTCATTAGATAATTTCTGTTTTTAAACAATTTCATTAAAAGTGAATTTTCCCATATTACAGGAAAATTCGTCCTGATAGAGCCTAATTTTTTTTAATGTGCCCAGCTACTAGCAGTAATGTGCGACGATGTTAATAAAAAGAGAATATAAATTATGATTCAAAGCGCGATTACTAGATATCTTTATCTTGTTCATGTCTTTTGTTTTGTCTTTCGCGAAACAAAATAAAAAAATCTTGCAATGAATATTTCAAGTTCAGGTGTGTCCCTTCATTTAAAAAAGTCAGATAAAAATAATCTGGCCTTTTCAAACATGTACTAAATATCTAAATAATCTATAGTGTTATTGTTTTAAGATATCTAAGATTTTGTTTTCATTAGATATACTGCATATGTACTTAATACTTATCTATTTTCCCATTATTTATTTATCTACCTATAGTTAGGTAGATATCTACTGCTATTTTCAATTAAAAATAGTAAATTATATCTAATGTAAGATAGTTATTTAGATTTAATTTACATCTTCCTAAAATTAAAATATTTAAGGTAGATAATCTAATAAAAATCCTAATAACAGAAAAATTATCTTAATATCTATCTATTTTTTAAATCTATTTTCTCTCTATTTTTTTTTAATTGACCTACAAAAGTACAAAGTGTGTAAATATCTAAATATTTAATATTTCATTATATTATATATCATTTTAAATGGATAGATATCTTAAATAATAGATAGTTTCTAGAATAGATAATTACAAATTCAATCAACAAAGATTTTATCTATGTAGATAGTAGATAGATATCTAGATATCTAGTAGATAGATATCTAAAAATATTTACACTGGCAATTTTAGACACAAATTTATTTTTATCAATAATATTTGGCATAGCAACACATGAAAGTACTGCGCGTCCATGTCAAGTAAAGTAAGCGAGTTTTCGACTCAGTAATTTAAGATCAATATAAATTAAAAATGTGGACTTTCATTTAAGTTATTGAAATAGTGTTTTTTACTTCTCATAGACTCTGACAAAAGATGCCACAGTAATCATACGTGTTAAAAAGGATTAGGCTATAATCTTTTACATAGTGAACACTTGAAGTACATTGCCGTAGAGAAATGACGGGACAGTCCTTTATCTTGAACAAAGTGAAGTGTTAGCCCTTAATTGTGAGAACTCGTTTTTGTCATTATGTAGTAAAGACGTTGTGTTTTTATTACGTTTATTTTAACAAATACCGTATTTAGGAGTTTGCTTAATTATTGTTATGTTGTCGAGATGATGTGGTTTTGCGCAGCGGTGGCGGCCGCGGTGATAGCCGCTTTGAACGTTCGAGGAGAACAAGTTATGCTTCTTGACACTACGACCGAAGATACTCTCGGATGGACGCGTTACCCATACGGCCCACAAGCAAATACACCTGGATGGGTGGAAGAATCATATACTAATTTCGAGAAACACATAAATTGGCGATCGTACGTGGTATGCGATGTTGCACATCATAATGTTAACAATTGGTTATGGACTCCGTTTATAGAAAGAAGAAATGCAAACCGAATTTATATTGAGATTAAGTTTACTATTCGAGACTGCTCACTTTTCCCAGGCAATGCACTAAGTTGTAAGGAAACATTCAGCTTACTCTACTATGAATTTGATGTTGCAACACGAGAACAGCCTCCATGGGAACCTGAGAGTTACAAATTAGTAGGACGAATTGCAGCTGGAGAAGGTAGATTTAACACTAATTCAGAAGTAGATATTAACACTGAAGTTAAGAGCATAGCGGTGACTAAGCGTGGTGTGTATATTGCATTCAGAGATCAAGGTGCTTGTATATCTATTTTGGCAGTGAAAGTTTATTATATAACTTGCCCTGAAGTGACTATCAACTTTGCTAAATTCCCTGCAACACCAACGGGACGTGAAGTTACTGTTATAGAGCAGGCTAATGGAACCTGTGTTGAAAATGCCGAAACAGCCCCTGGTGAAGCATCTCCAGTATATTTATGCAAAGGTGATGGTAAATGGACTCTTCCAAGTGGGTCATGCAAATGTCGAGCTGGCTATGAACCAGACCACAATAGCCAAGTGTGTAATGAGTGCCCACCTGGTAAATTCAAATCCCACACTGGAGATGAACCCTGTATTCCATGCCCAGACTATTCAGAGACTACAGCGTACGCTTCAGCAGAATGTAAGTGTGTTCCTGGTTTCTTTAGAGCGAAGAAAGATCCCAAAAACGTATCTTGTACTCAACCACCATCGGCACCAGATAATTTGACTGTTACCTTTGCTGACCAGTTTTCAATCTCACTTGCTTGGCAACCACCTCATAAAACTGGAGGCAGAAGTGATGTGACATATAAAGTACATTGCTTAAATTGCGGTCCTAATGTTGAGTACAGACCTGCTGCTTCTGACCTTAATTCTACTAGAGTGACTATAATGGGCTTAGATCCAGTAACAGAGTATAAATTTCAAGTTTTTGCCCTAAATGGGGTCACGGACTTGACCGGTGAACCAGCAAAGAAAATCGAAATAACAGCTGTCACTGAAGCTTCTGTTGTCAGTGTGATCACCAAATTGAGAGTCGTAAGTGTTGAAAGCGACAAGTTGGCCCTGGCTTGGAATCCTCCACCAATAGATTTAACAGATCCAGATGATATTATAGAAAGTTATGAAGTGAAATGTTTCCCAAAAGACAATTTAGAAAAAAGTGCAAATGCCACTGTTAAAATAACAAAAGAGCCTCATGTTATAATTACTGGATTGAAGAGAGATACTGAGTATGGCATAAGAGTCAGAGCTAAGATGAAAAGAGGCTGGGGAGAGTTGAGTGGTATTGTTTATGCTAGAACTGGATCTGTACTTGAAACATCATATGTTGGTGAAGAGGAAGGTGCTCAAGTAAGATTAGTAGCAGGTGTAATGGTTGCAGTTGTTGTCCTCTCAGTAGTAGCAATTATTGCAACCGTATTGTTTTTGAGATCACGAGCTGACGATGAGTGTGATAAAAAACAGCCAAGTGACTGTAATGCATTGAATTATCGTAATGGAGAGGTATATACAGGTCCCGACAGGCCTGCAAAAACGAGCAGTAATGCTACAACACCACTTTTTGCAGGAACTGGTTCTAGAACGTACATAGACCCACACACTTATGAAGATCCTAACCAAGCAGTAAGAGAATTTGCTCGAGAAATTGATGCTTCCTGTATAACAATAGAAGCTATAATTGGTGGTGGAGAATTTGGAGATGTTTGCAGGGGAAAATTGAAACTGCCCGCTAGTTGTGGGCAAGAAATCGATGTGGCTATTAAAACACTAAAACCTGGTTCTACTGAGAGGGCTAGAAGAGATTTCCTTGCCGAAGCATCTATTATGGGTCAGTTTGAACACCCTAACGTCATATTTTTGCAAGGTGTTGTCACAAAATGTAATCCAATTATGATTATAACAGAATTTATGGAAAATGGCTCTTTAGATACTTTTCTACGGGCTAATGATGGCAAATTTCGCGTTTTGCAATTAGTGGGTATGCTACGCGGCATAGCTACGGGAATGCAATATTTATCAGAAATGAATTACATTCATCGCGATCTAGCCGCACGTAACGTTCTAGTAAATTCTCAGCTTGTATGTAAAATTGCTGACTTTGGTTTATCACGGGAAATCGAGTCAACCGCAGATGGTGCTTATACAACACGCGGAGGTAAGATACCAGTACGCTGGACCGCGCCAGAAGCTATCGCATTCAGGAAGTTCACATCAGCAAGTGATGTGTGGTCCATGGGTATTGTTTGTTGGGAGGTAATGAGCTTTGGTGAGCGTCCTTATTGGAACTGGAGCAATCAGGACGTTATTAAGTCTATAGAAAAAGGTTACCGACTACCAGCGCCAATGGACTGCCCAGAAGCAGTATATCAGTTGATGCTCGATTGCTGGCAGAAAGAACGTACCCATCGACCTACTTTTGCAAGTATTGTAAAAACACTAGATAAGCTTATTCGTTGTCCCGATACTTTGAGGAAAATAGCTCAAAATCGTTCAGCAGACCCGCTCGCTGGTGATACACCAGATTTAATTCAATTTTCTTCAGTGGAAGAGTGGTTGGAGTGCATTAAAATGTCTCGATACATTGAAAAATTCAGAGCTGCTGGTATAACAGATATGAATGCTGTCGTTGATCTGACGGTACACCAACTGGCTTCTTTAGGTGTGACTCTAGTTGGACATCAGAAGAAAATTATGAACAGTGTTCAAAGTATGCGTGCTCAAATACGCGTTAGTGGCCCATATGGTTTTCTTGTTTAATGAAGTGTTAAAGCATTGCTAGTGTTTGTGAGAAGAAAACCATTGGATTTTGATCTCCCATTATTCGTGATTGGAATACAGTGATTAATATTTAAAAAAAATGATGCATTTGTATATTTTTCTAAAAAATGAACTCATAAGACTAGAGAATTTGGTAAACATAGCTGTCTTTCAATAGATTTTAAGTAAAATTATCATTTTGATGTGCTGTTGTTTGGTTTTTTTATTTCTGTACACATATATATGTACATGACAGTGTCGTGGGTTTGAACTCATTGTATTATGGTCTAATTTACAAATGAAGAACACTAATTAACTGAATTAACAGTTTGCTGCTACATCGAAATAAATGCCATGATTGATTTTAATATAGGTTATATGTGTTGATGTTACAATTTGTAAATACTTTGAATTTCTACACACAAAATTTTGAAAAAATAAATGAAACAAAAGCTCAATTCTACACAGTTTATAGAAAGAAAGAGGAAATAAATTAATTAGTTTTACCTGTCTCTTTAAACATGTATTATTACTTTTTATGCAGACCTACATGCAGCTAAATATTTTTATTGTATGAAGGCCTAAATTTTACGAATATTTATCAATACAAAATAATAGCTTTATAAATTACCGTCTGCTGGTACTGTACATCGAATTACTTGCCAATTCTTTTGTTTTATATAAGTAAATACATATATTTGTTACACTTCAACCGTCATATTTTGAAACATTTGAACTTATTGTAATAAACATATTAAATTCTAATACAATATAATGTATCGAAAAATGGTCAATCTGTTGATTTCATTTTATGCAATAGATATGTTGTATCAATACTAAAATATATAATTAAAATATTATAGATTACCTCTAGATTCATTTGTTCAGAATAGCAATAATGACAACAACATTTAAAATAGAAGTGGAAAAGAAAAATATAGTTTAAGAGTAACACTTTTATATAGAAACATTCCGACTAACAATTTTAATTTCTCATTAAGAATATATATTGTAGGTAGCTAAATTTGCTGTAATAATTTTGATAAAATTGTGTTTATTAAAGTTTAAATTTTTATATAAGGATAATGTTTTAGTATAAGAATGTATAAGAAATACTCAAAACTCTATGCCAGTATAAAATTTTATTTATCCAAAATTCGATTTTTATATGTGTATACTGCCATTGTGATCAGACCCAAGTACTTAATTAACTTATAAACTTGCCACAATTTTATTGCATTTACTTAAGTTCTACTTTTAACCCTTTTTAACTGCATGTAAATAAGGCTGAATTTATTATATTAATATGTGGTATGTGTTATGTTAGTGTAAACCTTGCTTTAATATATTAGATTTTTCATCAAAATTTTATATGTAATTTAGTTTTGAGTGATTCGAGTGTTTGATTATGGCTGTGTAGTACAGATCATGTTAAAATATTGTTTGAAGTATTATAATGAATCTGAATTATTTTTATTATACTGTCTATTTTAATTTAAAATGTTGATTGTAACATTTTGTTGGTCCACATGATTTGCTTTTGGCTCGTATTTACAATGCGTGTAGGCACGTTTTTTTTAGAACTTTTAAACAATTTTATAGAGTAGCCTAGGGTAAATAAATAATACTGCCAATATAGCTGATAAGTGCTTTATATTCCCAGCTTGTGAGGGTAATGGGTGCGATTACTTTCGACGTGAATGCTATGCGAGTTTAATATAATTATATATAAATTTTAATGCTGAGCGATATATTATAAATGGCAATAAAATGTCCTGCGAATTCTTCTTTTCCAATTTTCGTTATTGTAATATTATACATATGCAATATTTATTTTGTTTGTTTGATAGTACATGACTGTGTTTTAAATTTTCATTAATATAGGCGTATTCAGTATTGGACAGAAATTGGTTTGCTATATCAAGATTTTGAACAAAGTAATTTTTATCAGGCTTCCATACCAAAACTCTGGCTACGCCTTCGCCTTTTATTTAATCATGCACGTCCATAGTCTCATAAAATATCTAAAATTGATTTATATATTATTTCTTAAGCCAAGTTTTACCTTAAGCTTGCCACAAACAAGGCTATAATAACATTTTTTTTTGTCCGGTATAAATCATGGATATGAATATAAAAAATGATAAGTCTTAAAAAAAATTCTTAAAATACTATTTTTTTTATTTATTTTCCCAGTTTTTGTACAAAAATAAGGGCGAAAACTAGACGAAAAAAGATGGGTGCGCCTTGTTGATAAAATATCTGGAATGTATAATAAAAATAAAGTAAAAACTCTTAGAAAATTTCAAAATATGTCTTCTCTTGAATCACAAACCATTTTGATTTCTTTTTCAGATCACCCATTCTAGATATTTTATCAACGAAAACGATTACGGTCTAGCCTTCTCACATTTTTTTTTGTACAAAAACCGAGTAAAAAGATATAAAAAAATTGTCTTGCGTATTTTAAGAGCGTATATTTTAGTCCTAACATTTTTTATAATCCTACTTATGATTTATACCCATCAAAAAATTCGTGAAAAGACTTTTTTGCTCATCCAATAAAGATAGAACCCTCAACATCACTTACACTGATTTCAAAGATATTTTCATAATCTTTACGTCATGCAAATATGTATTGAAATTTTTGATATTGTCATGAAAAATTTGCCAACCAAGAGTCATAATACTTTTCAGTTAATTTATTGTTTTACCGCAGTCATTGCTATATTTTATTGCCTAAACCAATATGTATCCATCCAAACTGCAATTATTTCAAACGAATCGTTGTTGCCTATCAAATTATCGTTTTCCCGAATATCCTTCACACATACAAATGCGACTTTGTCGAACTTCGTCACAGGTGTAGATCGCGACTATGTATGGCTTCAAATGATTTGCCACAAATTATGTCGACTTACAATGTTATGCCACTTAAAGCCTGCATTATTTTCTGGGGAAGACTACGATTTTACTTTAAAATACGTTACTATATATTTAGCTAGAAAAAATCAACTGATTATATCACACAAGACTAAGTATGAAATAATTGTCGTTAGTAACATTTTTTACATTGATAACGTCTATTGAACTGATATTGAAACTTTAAGAATGCGTTTTTTTATGATCAGCGTTTCGTAAAATGTAGTTTTGAGTATGAAAAACATAGCCATTATTGTTAGCTTTTTATTTCTAAAGTAATAGGTATTCATGTATGTATATACTTATGTGAATTTATTATACAACGCAGTTTTTAGTCTTTCCGTAGAATACGTACCTAACCCTGATAAGTCTCATGTAGAGTACGGAAGTCTCACATCTTCCCAAGAAAACTTCCTCTTCAAAAACTTGAAACTATTGTTTTCCTTTATAGTTGCTTCTTGTTTATCAAACTTTGCATGTGTTTTTTATCTTCCTTTTTTAATATACGAATGCATGTTGCATAAAAAACAGACAAACTGTCTCACAAGTAAACTTTTTGCTTAAAAGTTTTTTTAAGTGATATAATCGTAAAAAAATCAGATCTGTTGCAATACGATCGACGACGAATTTTATAGTACCGTATAAAATTGATTAACGTCTAAATTGGTATTTCAATTCAGATCTAATTAAATTTAGAATATTTCATCACAACAACATTGCGATTTATAACATTCTAAGCATATGGAAAATTCTATCATTAACCTGCAATATTAAAATATAATATGTATTATGTATTGATTGTAAAATTTCTGGATACTGTACATGGAAACAGCAATATGTAATAAAGAAATTATTTAAACAAAATTGCAAATTATTAACAAATAAAAGTATGTCATCGACAAAATAAAACAAGAAAAAATATGTATTCTGTCTTGTTAAAAACATCATGTAATGGTCTTCCATGGTCTTCTATATAGTCTAAATTTAAATTTGCTTAAAAATTATAACTGAATAAATTTAAGATTGTGTGTTTAAAAGGTTTTATATAAATCACCATATTGAAGACAAGAAAACACTAATTTGTTGAATTGAGTTTTCATAATGCTTCTCGAATTTTAATTCTGTATACAAGTTTTTGTTTGAATTTTTGTCATGGCCTATATAAATATTTTTAAATGTATCATATAAAAAATTACAAAGTCGATCTTATAACACCAATTGTCATATCCAATAATCAAAGTAGATAATATCTATATAATATTTATATTGATAGTAATATTAATAGGTCGAAAGCATATTATTTATGACCTCGATTATTTTAAAAGTTATGGAGATGAATACGATTTTTGATACACTGGACAAAAAATTAGTATTTATAAAAATTAATTGTCCAGTATTGTAATTGGTTCTTAGTGTAATGTTAAAATATTTATTTTTTATTAATATAGTGATATAAAAAGATTCATTTTTTTTCATTTAAGTGAAGGTATTTACTATTTATGTTTATATTAATAAAATCGTTTCTTGTCGGTGTTGCTTTTATCTTTGTACGGTTTTTTAAACTTTGATGTCGTCTTAATAGGTATGTGACTGTACATTGTGTCTCCGATAATAATCTGTACGCCTAAAGCAATAAATTCGCCTCTTTTAGAAACATTTAAGACACATTTGTACAAGAGTAAATTAAAATTAAATAGTTTGTATATTTGTAGCGTCTTTCCTCGTCCATTTTTATTTATATTTAAGTTTCCTCGAATGATATTTCTAAGTAAAGGAAATAAATATTATGTTATCTGTGTATTTATAAAAAAATGTGTTGAATAGAACATTAATATCCTGATGAGGAAAGAACGCATTCTTTATATGTGATACTTTAAGAATAAAAGCCATACTCAGAACTAAATGAATATTAGTATGTAAAATTTGCTTACGCGAGCGTTGTCGTAGAGCTAATCATTATTGTCATTTATTAAATTGAATAGTTGAACTGTAGTAACACCAATCATAGCCTAATTACTTGTAATTCATAGAGTGATCTTAGTTTAATAATAATAATTTTAAGATTTTTATATATAGAGCTATAACGGGGGCAATGGAGGCGCCATTTTGATTTATTTGAAATATCTGTTACGTTTTCAGATATGATAAGATGGTTTATAATGGCAATGATGTGAATGAATTTGTTAATATCATGTGCCGGTTGTGGTTATGGCGATGCCCCCGAGTAGTTACAGATCGTTAAAATATAACTTAGGCAGTCTAAATTTTTAAATCGGATTAGATACAATCAATGAAAGTGTAAGCTTGGCTATAATTTATGTAATAAATATTGATACTTAATAAGTTGTTGTTATTTATTAACCCTTTTATAATTCGGCGGTATATATATTTCTGAATCTATTTTGATGTCCACGATATCACCTATATCAAATAGGTATACTTACCTATATATTAATAGCAAAAAAATTCAAATACACAATGCTCCGTCGTTCTCGTAATTATAATTATTTGAATGAACTGTAATGGCGATGTAAGCATTGTGTACCAGAAATGCAAGGATCTCAAGTCTGTCGAGACAAGTAAAGTTCTAAACTTAGTTTATTTATAGAATCATACATTAAAGCTATATTTTATACAATTGGTACCTTATAAAGGTAAAATTAAATGGATTATTCAATGTGTTAATAAGCGTCAGCATTCTTGTATTTTTGCTAGTGAAAGTTATTTTTAAGTCTTGAGCAATACCTACAAATAAATACATGGCCTTAAGTATTATTGTATCGCCATCTACAATTCCCATGTCAAGTTGATATCAACCAGTGAACTAGGTATTCAATACTATTGATATCGAATAGGTGTCGCTACTATCGTCATGGATTTTTTGCACATTTTAATATATCAAAATAATACACTACTCGCAAAATTTAAAGGATATAAAAAATGTAGCAAATTTTTGACCAATTTTCAGAAAGCTGTAATTTTGCAATAATGGTCAAAAATTTATTTTAAAATCAGGAAATTGTAGCCCCAAGATTCTTGTTTCTAAATCTGGAGTTCAAAATTATTAATTCATCACTAGTATCCGAGTTATCGCGGGAAACCATCGAGAAAAAAATTTCGCAAAATTGTTTTTTTCAAAAAGGTTGGAATTGGACTTAAATAATTTTTATTTTTGTTTTCAATTTATTTTTGGAAGTTTTCCCCTAAAGTTTTTTGAGAAAATGTTGTCTTCTTTAATTCAAGACGTCGTTCAGCTCAATCAGCTCTCTACTATAATTTTTGCTGAGTTATCAGTGTCAAACAAAGATTTAAAACGTGTGAAAAGCGAAAATGGTACTTTGACTTCGAAACTCAATTACTCCAGAAATAATGAATGTACCGACTATCTGATATAGGATTTGGAAACTACAAAACATTCTCTATAACACCTTATTACTGACTTTTAATTAAAAAATTTTTTTCAATGCGAACGGATCGATCAAAGAAAGATATATGGTAAACTTTGGATATTTGTGGAAACAACGCATAGATAAAGGATAGGTATAGGCTGAAATTTTTTAACCTAATAATATTCTTAAGAAACCCTAAAAATTTGAAAGCATTGCGACAATACCTTCATTGTGTTCCGAACGATTGAATTTACCACTTCCGCTACATTTGTCGGCTCTTTAAAAATCTACTACTCAAGAAATAATGGTTGTATCGAGAACCAAATGTAGGTTTTAGAAAACGCAAAACATTTTCTGTAACACCTTCTTACTATTATCGATCGATTAAATAGAAAAGAGGAAAAACGCATACCGTAAAATGGTCCGATTTTGCTCCAATATTTGCTCCAAATTCAGGAAACTGTGAATATTTTTAAGCTATCAATCATTAGGTATACACAGATGTTTGAATATAAAGAACATTTTGTTTATCATACTTTAAAAGTAAATCAATTAAAGGTATGATATATTTTAATGACATAAATATAAGGAGAAATATGAAGTAAAGTTACCCATTGTATTGGATTAATTATTAATTAAATTCTTTGCTCCTAGATAATTATAGCCTATAAGTAATCTCGAATCTGATAGCTTTTGGTGCAAATTAACACTATTAGTTTATGTTTTGCTGCAATAATAATACTTTTGCCCATTTTAGGTGTCAACAGATGAAGAATGGGTAGAAACACAATAATACTTGGTATTTTCAAAAAAAATTTAGGGTGCCTTCACAAGAAACTATTTTTTATAGATGTCAACATAAAATAGGCGATAAATTTTTTTTTAACAAAATAGGAGCATAATTACCCATAGGGGGGCAAAGTAGGACCATTTTACGGTATATAAGGATAGACGTTAAAGTTGGAATATTGCCGAAAATAATGGATAGATAAAGGATATAGACTTAGATTATTTAACAAAATTTTAAAACATTGCGACTAACGACTAAGACGGATATAGACTTAGATATAGACGACTAAGACGGATTTCCTTATTTTATTTATATCAACGTTTATATTACGTTCAATTCATTAAAATTTAAATAACTTACACTTTGAAAGTCACCCATCTTTGTGTTAAAAATTAAAGTGTCTACTCTCAGTAAGTCAAATAATAATCACTTTTCACAAAAAATAAATCGACTTCTTAAGTGAACTGAAAAGCTAAGAATAATATCATTTTTTTTCTGTACAGCTTTACAACATTTTGAAGTTTACAAAGGGGTAAGTAATTAGGTATACCCTTTCAAAGAAGAAAGAAATGTCAAAGTCGGTCCAGGCGTCTTCGAGTAATCGGTGTAGGTACATGCAATACAATCGAATTAAAACTAAAAATAACACAGGAAATCTCTAAGTTGGAATAGATTAGTTATAGTAATGCAGTGACCACTTTAGCTTTAATTCAAGGTTTGTTGCATCAATAAAAATTTAATGGATCATGATAACGTCTTTTGTTGTTGTAAAGAAATACTGATATGATATAATCAGTAACTTGTGAATTCCTATTATTAGCTAGGGATAGGGACAACCAATTGTAATAAATTAATTACATTTTGTTGTATGAGCGATACCGAGCGATAACAATACAACGACACGACCATTGTAATAGTAAAGATAAGGAGTTTTAGGCATTAGTAAATTCTGATTAATAATGAGAACAAATTTTAACGAATTTTAGATAAACATTTGATCGCTTTTTCGATTTGAATGAACAATTTGGTAACTGGATTACCAAAACGGAAAAAAAATAGAAAATTACATAATAATTATTATTGTAACATTAATTTCATAATCATTGTAAAATGACTGTATAAAACAAATCTTTTACCTAGAACACTTCTGAATCTTTGTGTGTAGGTACAAGTCGAAGTTACGGAGGTAAGTTGGTAAGATGGATGTCTGTGCTCTATAGCCATCAACTATTACTGGTATATTGTTCGACATTCAATACTAATGTAAAAATACTGCTTACCTAGTAGAGGATTTAACATTTAACACAAATGTCGCCCTAGGCCCTAATTCACAGGTCGGCCCTAGCTGAAAAGTACAAAGTGGGAAGCTCAAAAAAAAGTCGACAGCGACATCCTCCGTTTACTATCTTAGTTATTACCATTTAAGGTAAATAATGGACAATTTCCGTTCCATATTTTAGATACTATTCTCCAAATCACCAAATCTGTCGCCCCTAAAAATGTGCAAATCTACCACTATGCTTACCTTTAAATCACTCGCAGCAGACGTGCATACGTAGGTAGGCTTTATATGAGATCCGATTGGAGAGTACTTACATAAAAATACATTCCTCCGGCCCGGGCCAATCGGGCCTATGACCAAATCTATCACTGTGCTTACCTTTAATTCACTCGCATCAGACGTGCCTACGTAGGCAGGACTTTATATGATCAAATTGGAGAGTAAATAAAAAAATATTTCTTACTTATAATATAAAGTCGTTCAAGTATTACGTAACGCAATTTTTGAGGATTTTAGACCCCCCCTCCCCCACATGTAACGCACCGTAACGTTGTTCTGTACCCCTCCCCCCAGACGTTATGTTTTGAAATATTTAATCTAATTTTAGTAATTCTTACCTTCTACCTAGTCGTGGCTTTGACCGCGTGAGTTTCAGTGTCTAAAAAAAGTGTACACGTATTCAAATTCAGTGCCGTGCTACGTCGTGTGATGAATAAATTAAACTACATCTTCGTGTTGATGATTTCACTTTGAATACCTAATATAATATGATAATAAATGTACTTAAATTGCAAAAGTCTTATTATATTATTGTAAAGTTTCTAAGCGATGTTCTTTTTCCTTAAAGATTGGTCTAAAACCTGCTTATCTTAAAAACAATGTAGGGGGTACTTAATTATTGTACCCACATACTCTTAAGATCACCTTAAACATAAAAACCAAGTTCACGACTTTTTTAAGACCTGTCGATGACTACTATATTTTTTGTAAGTAGGTACCTATCTATTTCGTTACATATATATGTTACTTATTGGCCAATATTTTAAAAATATAGTGCAATAGTATAATAAGTAAAATAAGTGATATTCCTGCTTACTAAGTACATACTATTCTTACTATGGCACGTGGGTAGATATAGATATATCTTTATGAGTGGGACGTAGTACTAATATTTGTCTTAATTTATTTAAAATATTTTATCCACATAAACTAAATATTGTTAACATTTAATCCTCGTTTACTATATTATAACATATTATAAACTTCAAACATTTCATATTTCACTCTTCCGTTCGCAGAATTTTGGTAAAAAGGTGTAAAAAAGTTTTTGCTTCACGTATACTTCAACATCTACACTTGTGCCAGGATCCATCTTTTATGAATGACACTAATAACGGATTTTACGAAAAAAAATTTAAAGGGTAAAAGAGGTATAGGTATATGTTTGTATGCAAAAGATATTTTGCTACTGCTACTTTTATGTTAAAAGTAGTAATATAAGTTTTAATATAAAATTACTTATTATTATTATATGATATTAGGTAGGTAGGTACATTTAGAAAAGCAAACAAAATTTTTAATGAAATACTAAATCGGTATCTTAAAAATTTGTTCCCAATTAAAACTAACACTCAGATTGCTTTTTGCTTAGAACTGGATGTTTAAAATAAACAAAACTTCATTTCTACATAGTTTTATTATATATTAATCATTTGATTATACAATAATATGGCTTCAATATAAATGCTTTATTTTATAAACAACGAAAAATTACATGATAAAAAGACAACTGAACAAACATATAAAGAATGGCATTCGTTTCATTACAAAAGTAAGATTTTATTTTAAATCTAATTTTTATTACATTTAAAACTCTTAAAAAGGATTGAGGAAAGATAAGTGTTACGAAACGTAACGTGCATTTTACTAGCTATAAAAAGTTTAAATTACCTTTGAACAAACATAGCTACTATTTTTCATATGTACTTTTATAAATAAATAATGAATTAATTCAACATATTATGAACAAAGATAAATTTAAATAGAAAATTTCTTTATCTCAATTAAAGTACCTAAATAATGATCTTAACTAAAATATTAATCTCCAAAAAAATGTTGCAAAGTATATTTCGTTCATAATTACACATTTTGTATCGAAATAAAGTTGTTCAATCGTAAGTATGCAGACGTCTCTGTATAACACGTATCTGCCTAGCAACGTTATCCACGTATGCCGCACTTGTGAATAGGAAAATAAGACAAAAAATGTTGATGTGGCAGTGGCGGCGTAATACCTTACAGCACGATATTTTAGCGTTAACATAATATCTGTATGTATGTGTATCGCGCAGGCGTAGTATCCTCGTACATTTTTTTTATCTTTTTGACCTTATTTGGTGTAACCGGGATTTTATTTTAGCGCTTTGACTGTGAGGGACGAAAAAATGACATGTCAATAATTTCATTTGCATTTTTTTTATTTCACCGCGTTACTTTGTATGTTCTTTTTATTAGATTTATTGAACAATTACCTGAATTTAATTAACTCAGTAACGCGCTGTATTAGATATCTATTAATTAAGGCCTCATGATCCTCGCTCCTATTGCTCAAGCATACGCTTCCAATGTTTTAAAAAATAATATATGTACCAATGTATAAGCACCAAAAATGGCTACTACTTGCTAAATTCCGAATATTTCTTATTGTTTTGGTGTTAATTTATTATATTACACAGCCTTATTTTATCAAATATGACTTTAAGGTGAGAAAAAATGTGGACGATCTAGCATACTAATTTAAAAAACCTTATTTTAATGATGCCATATCATATTGTATATGCAATATATTATCTAACTAGCTATTTAATAAAGTGTAGACTTTAAAATTTGACATAATTATAGTTAGTAGGCCTCCGACCAAATACTCAAACGTTGTATGATTTTAATTTGATTTTGCTCTTTTACCTGGTTGTGGTGGAGATTTGAAAGAGGATTTTGTTAATGACTTGCATGTAGGTACATCCATTCCTATGTAGGCTTAACCTATTGCATTGTGATAAATTACATTCGTCTCGGTGACGTAAGTGAATCCTGAAATGCGTTTTAATGTGCAAGTTGTTTTTAAACGCAGGTTTTACAGGCTTTGTATCTCTCCGAAGAGCGCTAATTTCGCGTGATTCGTGACACGATACTGACTGAGCGAATTACACTGAAATTTTTGGACATGTACCAAAAACTAAGAAAAGTTTGAGCATTAGGCCGTTAGCTCTTGTTTTATAGAGTGGTCAATGGGACATGTAATAAAAGGCACATTTTAAGCACGATTTTGAGTGCTTACAGAAACGATCATAACTGTGCTAATAATGAGGTAATTAGAAGACGGCAGTCTTCATTAGTGCAATTCCTGCCAAAAATTTATTATATTTTAAGAGGCAACATTATATTAACTATTTTGTGCGCGATATTTTAAATAGTCTAACTATGTTTATACATACTAACTTACATTTAATTTAAATATACACTTTCGGATAGTAACAGTGAGTTGATTTGTAACATATCTAAACAATACTTTTTTTCGTTACCTATGCATGTTACATTACCAAGTTATTTGCAATAAAAATAATTCATGACGTGTTTTTTATGTATCCATAAACTAGCAAGTTCCAATAATTAACGAAAATAATTTATTTTTTACAAATGTAATTTCTACATGTCTATTTGGGTTTACGCAAAAATTACAAGCAAAACTTTAAAACATCGTTTTTGTTCTTTTTTAAATATAAAATAAGTAGGTATCTTATATAAATTGAGACAATAAAGAAGACTATTTAATGTTATTATATGTACTTGTGTAATAGCTGCTACAAGTATTTGCTACTTTAAATCAAATATTCTTCTTTATTCATATGGTCCCAATATTTATACATACATAATTTTAATTAAAATAAAATAAAATGACAAGCGTTCACTGGGTTATGTCTTAACAAATAATAGGATATGTAAATATTAATATAATAACATTACGAGATTTTACATGCAATATTTCTATTGTGCTCTTTAATCCATAGTATGATAATGAAAAACTCGTTGGAGTTATTTGTGAAAAATAAATAATTATGGTATTAGAATGAACTACAAATACTTATACATTATATAAAATTTTATGACATATATTTCCTCACTTTATTATTTTAAATATTAATACTTAAAATTATTTTACTTACTATAACAATAAAATTCTTATGATAAAGGCTTCGATATTATTGCAATAATCTCCACATGTGGAGAATCATGAACTCGTACATTTTTATAATTATTTAAAGGGGAATGCCAAGTTTTCATATTAAACTCGGCCAGAATCGACAAATATGAATTATACTTTATTGAAAATGGTAAAAAAAATTAAATTAAAACCATAAATTCTTTTTCTGTTAGGAGTTCGCCAAAAAAAGTTAGAGCTTGAAAACGAAATATCACGTGATGTTTCTAGCATGACATTATTTAGAACCATTTAGACCCGGTAAAATAACTCAATAGATTTATTAAAAATATATATCTATTACATTAATCTACAATACCGTGCACAAAACACGGATATACTCAAAAATATAACCAATATATTTTTTACGATAATGTTATAAGAAAACGTGTTGTGAATGTGTTCGGTTACAATAAAATCATATTATGAAACTTTTCACATCAAATCAATATAAATAAAATAATGAATCAACTGTATTATTATATTTCTAATCCTATTGGTGATATGAAATGCGTCAGTTATGTGGGTAATATTTAAGTAACTGTTTAAATTCAGGTCTAATCGATGAAGGTTTTCAACTTTCTTTTCAATCGCAAAATTCATATATTTTTATAATAAAAATTAACAATATTATAGAAAGTATGTCGGTTGCTTTTTTGATTCGGGCCTCATCTTGGCATTCTCCTTTATGTTATTTTATCTATTTCTACACAATATAATGAAGTTGGACATTGCTGGTTGTCGTCAATAGGACATACACAAAAATATAATATGAGAAGTAAATATATAAATAAAGAAATGTGTCAAGACATCAAAAATTCAATCACTTTTGACCCCAATTGGTTTTTGTGTACATTCTATTAAGACAGCTTCAAATTGTTCTACCTCTAGTAACCAACTTTACTACAAAGAAATTCAAATTCAACCTAAATAATGATGAGAAATAGGAAATTTTATAATAATAAAACCTTAAATAACTATGTATATAAATTATTAAAATTATTTTCAATTATCAAAATAGAACTAATTACAAATGTATGTTTTTTAAAATATATGTTATCTCATCTATTATATCAATAAACGGCATATTCAAGTTTATCAGGTTGTATCTTCATGTACACATAAATGCTTTTCTGATAATAAAAACATGTCAGCAATTTATAAATTGTGTCTCCAATTTATATTTAATATGTAGGTATAACAAAGTTTATCATGTATTCAAATTTTAAATAATACCCATTAATGTTTTCAATGGATTTGTTAATGTAGCAAAAAATTTGTGTACAATTTTCGTATGATAAAATACTATTTTGTATAATATGTATATAAACCACTGGCATTAAATTTCCGTTCGACAAAAATCACAGTATTATTTTAACATGACTGATTGTAATATTATAATGAACACTATTATTTTTATTGCTTAGCTATTCAAATAATCAATTAACTTGGAAATTTCTTGTACCTACATAGTAGTTGTCCAACAAAAATTCTAAAACTAGTATATTGAAATGATGATGAAATGTAATAATTAGAGACTGGAGAAATTGCTTATTTTCACAGTTTTTTTTCTGCTATATTTGCATATTTCACGTAAAAATCGAGGAAAAATGCATATTTTCGACGTATTTGCCTCGCGCTTCGAATTGGTTTGATACTTTCATTGCTATTTTATAATTGAGCCGCGAGAATTGATGTGATGACCTTTGTTTTGGTCGGACCACTGAAGAGAATTTTCCTTTGCCAAAAATTTATATGAAATTTGTGTGTTTTTCGCACATTTCGCCCTTGTTGGTACGTATTTCGGGAATTTTTCGTGCATATTTGCATATAATGACTTTTTCATGTTGCACATAATCCGGTCTCTAGTAATCATTTACTTCAAGTTAAGTGATTGTTTGAATGTTTGCAGATGTAAGGCATGGAATTAGCTACTCTTATTTTTCAGATTATTATTAACTAAGAGATAAAATTAGATCTTATTTTTATATAATAGGCACATAAAACCACATGGACTATGGAACATAATTGAAAAGAAACCTATTTCAGACACATTAATACTAAATTTAAATAAAGTATGATGAAATCAACAACGTCACATACATATTACAGTAAAAAAAACTAATGTTATTAGTGAAATACAGTTTGGTAATTAATTATTAAGTCCGATTTTTTTTTCATCCTTATGAAAAATAAAGAGTCCAAATGTATTTTGTATAAAATAACTACCTCTAAATCTAGACATTTTCTAATATTTCTAAACCTAAATACTCACTTTTTTATGAACCATGGAGCTTTTGTTATTGCTCATATTCAGTACCACTGTGTCTTACATATAATAAAAAAATATTTTATTATAATATTTTGACATTTCATTTTGTAGAAACACATTTTTAAAAGTTTCAATATCACTGTGTCCTTAACATAATTTGATTATGTTTACTTAATTAGATGCTATGCCAAATATTTATTAAGAATGCTCATTATTTGAGTTGAGCTAACTTATTAGTTTAAGTATTATGAAAATACCTTGCAATGTTTATCATCTTTGGCAGCAACCACTAATACTATACAACATTTGTAGAGTATTGGGTTGATTTTCGTTTAACACGTCGCTATACGGTGTCTATTTTATTGTTTGCATCGTTCAGCAGGATGTAGGCAGCTGGCTTGCGCTTAAATGTGACGTAGGTATAACCTAAGCTGGCCAATACACTTATGTTTAATCCGACAAAGTTAAGCCAGGAATATACATAATCTCCACCAATTATCATTCCTAGATATGTGACCAAAATATTTTTTAAACAACCAATAATAGTTGTAGTTAAGGCACTATTGTATTGAGTGCATAACATAACACTGTAGGATAACACAAAACCCATAACGCAGGACATTAGGAATTGAGCTAAAAACAACATATCAGACCAATGCGGATAAGCTGCTGAACTTTCAAGGTCACCTGTACACCAAGCGACTATTGTAGCCGGTACAATCATAAATAGAGCATTATAATACATGAGCCCATACTTGCCAAGCTCCTTCGAATCTAACTTTTTTTTCATATAAACACCATTAGCAGCTGTGAATCCATCATTTAATAGCACTAAGGTGTAGCCTGTCCAGGAAAAGGTCACATCATCAGCAGCCGCTAGTAGTGCTCCTCCAACCATTGCCAACACACTGGCCTGCACAGGCCAAGATGCCTTAACTCCAAGCACAAATCTTTCCAAAATCATTGTCATGAGAATGCTGAAGCGTCTCAGTGCAGTGAACATAGGTAGACTTAGTTCTTTCGTGCCGCCAAGACCTGTAGCCATGTTCCCCATATAAATCAGTGGTAGTGGCCAAATACGACGCGCCACACTGCTATCTAATGGTGGAAATTGGAGCATTTTCATTGCTCGACTGCACCATAGCACCAAAATCGTTGCCAACATTTGTCCTAAACCTAATACTTGGTATGAAGGAAATGCATACGACGTTAATACTGTTTTGTTCACTACCGTTATCATAAACGACGCAAACGCATAAAAAGCGGCACTTAAAATCTTTTTTACCATCAATATCCTGTCGGCTTCTGCGTCTTCTTGTGCATTATATCCCGACATCGCGTTGCGTTTCTTGTAAATTTACTTTCTTAGTATATTTCAGTTGTTATGTTTTGAGGACATGGTTAGCTTCAACGGTAATGCACTAAATGACGTGATTTGTAAAAGAGGGGTCGTTTTACTCACGAACAGTTCGTTTTCATGGCCAATTAAATGTTATCCTCATTAAACATAAATAATAAAAAAAAACCTTGAATAATCGGCATACACGACAGCACTCATGACATGACTTTATCACATATTGACAAATGTCAACCACAATTCGGGTGTTTGACGGGAAAAGAAATGTTTACAGTTTAAAAAATAACTATACTCTATACTTTGGTTGTCTATAGATATCTAGATATCTATTGGATAGATAATTTATCTATAGATAGATATCTAATTTTATATAGACAATTAGATATATTTTCATTTGAATATAAATATTTTATGTTTTTATTAAACAAATTATTGCAATAAATAATTTAAATTAAATAATTATATAATTTTCTTTTATAAAATATATTCGAAATTAACAACAGTTTTCATTGTGTTGAGTTGGGTTGTGTAAGTTGTGTTAGAGCAAGCGAGACGCGACATTTTGATACGGAACTTTTCCGAGTATTGATTGCCATGCCAGTTAGAAGTACATATCTATTTCTTACAATAGGAAAATAATACTTGATGTAATACTCGTTAACATGTATTTTTGCCAGAAACACCGTACCTGTGTTTAGTTAGATGCATACGTAGGCAGTTATATTTGTGATTGATTTTCAGTAAGTGCTCAGTTTCATTGTGCAGACGCGTAGTGCGACTGAAAGTTGTGTGTACAGTTAGTCGTAGAAAACGGGCGTCGTCAGTCCTGATTTGAGGGTGACGTTTTTCAGGCGGCGATGGCGATGCCTGAGCAGTTTTCACTACGGTGGAATGATTTCCACTCGAACTTGTCCCAGTCATTTCAAGCTTTACTGGAGGGTGAAGATCTGGTAGACGTGACGTTGGCGGCTGGCGGTCAATATGTACATGCTCACAAGCTCATTTTGTCGGTCTGCAGCCCATACTTCAAGGAGCTGTTTAAGGTATGAGTCATTATAAATTGCCTTTGTCAGCATAAATATTTTTCCTCAATATCTGCATAGATATACATATAGTTGTTTATTAAAAGGCAGACATTTTCCATATAAATCAATACTTGTTTTGTGATCTATAACTAAATGTATATCTTCAGAAAGTGTTATTTACATCCATATTTATGTTTTCTTTTGTAAACATGCTGTGTAAATAGCTTGTTTGAATTACAAAGCATTGTTAATTTGGACAGCAACAGATGATAAGAACAAAATAAACAATACATTTAATTGTTTTGTCTTGCTTTATAAGTTGTTTAGTTAAATAGGGAAGGAATAGTGCTTAAGTTAAAATAATTTTTGAATGTTTTTCTATATTGAAGACTACTATACCTAATATTCAATATTATTCAGTATTCTAATATTAAAAATAAAAGTTGATTGTTTTGTTTATGTTATGCAATAAAAGTATTATGATCAATAAGAACATTTTTAAAATTTCCATATCTCTTAACAATAACATTTTATTACTTTTTATAAGTATCATTTGTCAGTATACATATTTGTAACATATTGTTTGACGTTTAAGGAAATTTCAGTTTATTGCAAATATCTAGTATAATTATAATTTAAAGAATACATATCTTAAAACTTATAACAAATATTAAGAAAACATGTTAGTTATTAAAAAGTTACTTGTTTAGGTCAATATTATTATTCAAACATACAGATCAAATTGAGAACCATCTTTTTCTCAAAAGTATTAAGGTTATTTAAAACTTCTAAAAGTGTGATTTACGCTATACCAACATGATGTTATTGAAATAGCAAAAACGCTTAGTGACATTGTTTTACTGATTTTACAATTAATATGAATTAGTTTCACTTTTAGAAACATATCTAAAATGCACTTCATTATTCCACTTTCTTAAAAACAGCGTCAACTTTAAATAGCAAATATA
Organism: Junonia grisea; assembly: GCA_018235645.1. NCBI lineage: Eukaryota > Metazoa > Arthropoda > Insecta > Lepidoptera > Nymphalidae > Junonia > Junonia grisea. Next base: position 13,065 of record DVXP01000035.1, on the reverse strand, counting down.
AGAAATTAGTCTAGATAACATAACTTATGTAGACAGATTTTACTTAATAACTTTATAACTTTTGTAGATGAATCCGTGCGAGCATCCCATAGTGATCCTCAAAGACGTAGCTCATCATGAACTAAGGCAGCTTTTACAGTTCATGTACAGAGGAGAGGTTCATGTACGACAACAGGAGCTCTCCGGATTTTTGCATACTGCAGAACTTCTACAGGTTAAAGGACTTACTGGTGGCCGGGAGGTAAGTAATAGTATTATAGTATATGACATCATTGTAATTCTTATGCAATAAGTTGGGGTAGTCATATCAACTCATGAAGCATTAATGGATATAGCATTCAACATCATTCATAACAAGAAATTGGTCATATCATTACAAGCTTAATGAAAACTTTCACTGCAATTGACTTTAGTACAAAGGGACAAGGCTTTGATCCCATCCACAACAAATATTAGGTTATATTTTTGTATAGACTCTAATTCTATGTAAGTCAAAAATATCAATTTTTAAAGAGAGAGGAAAAAACAACGTAATTTTGTTTTACACTAGCGTGTAATACATCAGCATCATATATTACACAATATATCAGTTATTATATGAAATTTTTGTTTTTAACTTTTTAAAGTGGTTTAGCTTTTATTCACTAGTAAATGGCAGCAAGATCTCAAAACAGCCAATGACATATATATTCTTTATTGCACTAAATAAATAATATACAGAAATGGTACAGTAAAAACATATGCAAATGACTTACATATTATTAGAACTTAAGCTAAGATATATTTGTCTGTAATGGCTTTTCCCGTTCCTTTAATATGGAGTCCCATGAACTTAATGTAGGCCACTGAATATGAATTGTTTATTTGTGTGAATAGAAAAGCGAGTCACCTCCACCAGTAGCAGATGACGACTCATCCAATACCCAGCCATCCGTACCTGAGCCTGTAAGCGATAGTCTACCGGAGTGGGTTCCACCTGGTGACGAAATAACTGCTGAAGCTGCTCAAGACTCGATAGCGGCGATTGTACCGAAAGAAGAAGCTGCCAGGAGCCCTCTCAAGCGGTAGTATTTTTACTATTAAACCGGGTAGGGATAGACTGTATACAAAGAATTACAAAAAATCTTTAATAGCTACAAGGATCCTAGTCAAATTCATACAAGCCTTAAATTTTCTAGTTTTAATAAAGTCTTGTAGCCATTACATAGTTATCTATTCAGAATTCTTCATATTTCTTGGTATACTGTCTCACACTACCGGACAGTGTTTGCCGAGTTGACTTAAAAATTTTCAGTGTTTAATCATTTTACATAAATTGTTTCAATTTCTATTTTACAGTTGTTTTCATAATGTTTTAATTGAGAACTCTATTATGTACAGTGAAACTTGGTTAAATGGGACCTGGATAAGTGACCTGCATAACTAGCACTCAAACTGAGGTCCCAACACTTTGGCATTGAATTCTGTGTCTGTAGGATGAAGCAAACCTTTATATTTGGGATAAGTTGTTCCAATATATCATCCTAGTTACCTATAAAATTGAGACAGTATAATTTTGTTTCTTTTCTTACTTATTCTTAATAAATTAAATGAGACATATTTATTTATATCTGGATATCTGAGATACTGGGAAAGTGGAATATTTCAATAGATGAAACTTTGCAGTCCCTTGAAGACTTAATTAGGTTTCACTGTATATGTAATTTTGAAATTGGACAGTGTGTAAATGATAAGCATCCTGTCTTAAACATTTGTTTTCAAATCAACAGATTACTAAAGAATACAACTAATAAGAACAGCTACAACACCAACAAAAAGAAACCTCGGCCAGTAAACGACATCCCATCTCACGCTGAAAATACTGAATATGCTTCTGACGGGTAAGTTAATTCTTAGTCGAATTTTCCATTGTAGCAACACTTCAGCTAGTAAACCAACAACACGTCAACCATTTTTATTTAATTTTGTAATTTTTTTTTTTAATTTCTTATAATCTTTAGTTGGTGTACATTTTTGACTTTATTTATTTTCGTTTTATTTTTTCCCCACGCAACTTTACAGCGAACCCATCATCGACTTCGACAATGAATTTCTACACAACATGGTGCTACCAGATTCGGGCAAAGAGGCCGGTAAGTAAACATTTTATTTGAACGTACGATTCGCGAAAGGGATTTTTTACTATTTATTTAAATTCCAAATTGTATTTATGATGTTGTAAAGTTTAATATGGTTTTGTATATAAAGGGTGGAACTGCAAAACGGGCGGTGTAAAATGTCCATCTTGCCACCGATTTTTCGCGAATCGATACAACTTAAAAGTGCACATACGGGATAAACACGACACGAGAGAAGGTACACTGCAGTGCGATATATGCCAGAAACGTATGAGGAACCCTTCATGTCTTCGAGTCCACATGTACCATCATCGCAAGCAAGCGGCCTATCTCGCCCAGCTAAGCGCCCAAGGAGATCAGATGAGACACGTGTAAGTTTATAGATTCCATTATCATGCACATTTTTTACTTTTATTTTTGTCTATGGTCCTTTTTTTAATTTTGATCAGTTGTGAACCTCGTGTATTCTGCCATAAATTAATTGTATTTAAATGCTTGAGTTATATTGAATATTGATATGTTCTTGTGATAAGTGTGTATGGTAATATAATATTGTTTTCAGAGTACAAAACATGGTTGAGACGAAGTGGCGTAATGAAACGAAAGCAGAGCTCAGGGAAGGCGAAAAGTAAGTACTTTTACTTTTTTACTTGTTCTTAGATTTGTTTATAGATTTAAAGTTTGCATTGCGAAATCTACTACACTAGCTTACAGTTTCAAGCTACAAAAATACAAGAAATCCAATGAATATAGCGGTAAATTTTATTTCCTAGTTGCTTATATAAGAGGCAAGGAATTAGAATAATAGAGTATTTTTAGCATACTGATTTCGGAAGAATATGCTAAGATATTATAAAATATTTTTTTTGACATTCATATGCATTGCGAAAATTATTTTGTAAAAGCTGTTTTGCATTAGTTGGCGTCATAGCGAATAGTTTTTTGTTTTTATAATTAATGTAGGTTTTTATAATTAATGCTCTGATACAAATTATTTGTGTTAGTGTCTGCAATAAGGTCAGATTTCTTATCATGGAAGAAGAAAAAGTAACATTACTTCTTATATCGAATGCATAATGACCAATATGACGCATCTTTCGTCTGAGGAAAACCCATAGTAATAATGATAATTTAATCTAATAACTTCACATATTTGAAATTTTATGGAAATGGTACTATGAAGGAAAAAGTTTTATTGCTACGCATTATCAGTGTTAAGTATGAATTATTATGTTCTTTGAATTATTCTAGTTGTATTCGCAATGCTCGTAAGAGTGGAACGCCTAAAGTACCACCGCTTTTGACCTCAGTGCCAAAGATCTATAGAACTCAGCCTCGTGCTGTTAAAAAAGAAGTTCGGACTAAGAAACGGTATTTATCGTTTTCTTGCATTTATGGAATGTCGATTTTCGTGCTGCCAGCGATTTTATTTTACGTGTTTTTTATTTTATTAATTTCGGGTATATATATATATTTATTATTATTATTTTGTATTGGTATTCGATGTAATTTTTCTTTATCGCTTTCGGCTGTTCGATGTATTTTTGTTTTTAATGTGCGTTGCCTATGTTTATGTTCATTAAAGAGATTTACTGTGATGAGACTTAAAAGTTGGCAAAAATATTCCTTCTGCAGGATAAAAATTCACTAAATTAACGAAATTACGCTTCAACGCTAAATATGTCCGTTTTTTAAAAATACGTGAGCTAAGTCGCGGGGCAACAGCTAATGTATGAAAGAGCTATGCTTCGTGTATAGTTGTATACATGTGTCTGCGATGTTCGTCCCCTAGATGTCGCTGCGTCTAAATGGCTTATATTATGCATTTATTGATCCGCGCGGGGGATACCGCGTCGCTCTGGGCAGTCTGGCTCGTTGCTAGGGGTTGCGACGTCTGGACCCTAAATGAACCGTAACACGCGATAATCGACTTTAACCCAAAAGTCATAAAGGCGAAACTCCCACGCCATGGCTTTATTACCTTTCGCTGGCGCGCCGCATCCGAGCTATCATGTTTCAGATGCAATTATTGATCCGCGCGGATAAAATGCGCCGATCAGTTCATCTCTGCACTTGCCCTAGCGTGCCGAATACGCATATTATTAAATTTTAAACGAATTTATTTCGGCTCTGTGCTAGTGTCTTTGACCGGTTCGAACGGAAGTGTTTTAATTTTTAAACGAAAATGGGTATAATGCTGTGGGATGATCTCGATGCGAAAATTCTTTGCGCGTAAGGTTCTTTTTTTTTTTCAACTTTGACGCTCGTGCGAACTTGCAATCTTTATTTTGTTTAATTTGTTATTGACTTGACGATGTTTGCGATTGATGAGTTTTTATGAAAGTAACATTACTATTATTCGTTTTAATATACTAAATTATTTGTGATACATTTTCAGTTTCCCGGCGTCCGCACCGTCGGCAGATAGCAACAACTACCAGGCCCAGGGCCAAGACGTGAAGTTCGCGCCGGAAGCGATCCTGCCGAAGACGGAGGCAAATCACGAGTCAGTATGATCGGCGCCCAACTCTACGAACGATTACGACTTCGTAGACCCCATAACATTGGTTGCTATATTCACTCAACAGTATGGCTGGAATTCGCTTATATTCGGACGCGTTGACAAGAAAAACACTAAAAAGTAATTTTTTTTTTCGGTTATTGTACAAGGTTTTGTAAAGATAGGTTGTATTTTTTTTTATAATTTTGACGCGATTTTAATCTTGATGTGTTTATTTTTCTATGAATTCCGTGATTGATTTTTCTTAAAATGTTTTCATATAATTTTTTTTTAATATCATGTCAATTTTTAATGTATCGATTTATTTGTGAAGTTACGTTCTTTTTCTTATAAGTATCTAAGCGTAACTTGGATTTCTTAATAATACGAGTAAGCTGTTAGTAGCGGTATATGATATGCATAATCTTATTAACAATAATCGTCTAGCGTAAGGTCGTATCTATATTTAGTATATATTCATGCAACGTACCAGTGTACTGTTGAGCTGAGTATTGTATATTTTCTACATTCCACCACATAAGTTCCAAAGACTGAAACATAAAATTGCACATAGCGAACCTTGCAACGGTTATATTGTAATGTATTTACAGGGTGTGTTTCGTGACGTACTTAGTTATTAGATCGTCATAAGACACTCATGGTATATAATTTTTCGATAAATATACCATTGATCCAATACAACATATATGATATATATTATACACACATCCTGTAAAATGTAATAGTTTATAAGTTACGGTTTATGTGCCGCCTCGATCGATGTAGTTGTCTCCAATCAGCTTTACGTTTTATAGTTTAGCTAGAATCTCGACACATCCGTGATCTGATGCATTCGAATTTTTATACAAAGTACTTTTTTCTATTCGTTTAGGAAGTTTTCATTTAGGGTCAGATGTTAATAGATCGGTTTAGTCACGGAAAAGGTTTATATTGTGTTTGTGTTGTGATACGTGTTGAGCTAAGTACAAGTTCGGTTTAGGGCAGCTCGTTCGGTCAGGACTTGCTCCGTAAATAATGTTGCCATTCCAATTTAAATGTACAAAAATATTTTTATCGTTCATTTTTTTTTTAATTTTTTTATTATTTTTTTTTTATATAATAACACTTGTCACGATTCACGAGAACAAGATTTTTTTTAAATAACCTTACAGTACAAAATACCTTATTGTGTATATTATTCATTTATAAAATATATGCTTTACTTAGTAATTGTAAGATTTTATTTTAGGATCACATAGTTTTGAAAGAAAATAACAATGTTTTTTTTTGTACGAACAATAATTATTTTAGTCTGATAAAGATGTATAATTTTTTTTTATAATACAAGGGTTCTAGGTGTATTTAAGTGAAATTTTGTATGTACCTCATGTTTAAAATGACTGTTTAGTTTTGTAATAATTTTTTCTGTCGCCATCTTGCGACGATGGTGTTCAACAGATGTGGCGAGATTTTTAAGACGAGAATACGTTCATGATGACATAATATTCCGATTTTTCACATCGATATATATGAATAGTAATGTTCTTGCTCTCGTATTAGAAAGATATGATTTTTCTTTTAAGACGTAGAAATATCCAGGCGTGTTTTACCAGCGTTCTATGAAGCTTTAATTTTAGCGATTCGTCCCATCGTTTTGAAGTCGGAAATCGGAACTTATTGTAGTCATTAGCTCTCTTCGATGATTCGATGTTTTCGGTGCAAACATTCGATTAGTTTAATGGAATGCGGCGTATATAAGTTATGTATGGGTTTAGGTTGGTTAGTTTAACTTTTAAATTAAAAAAAAATAATAATACTTGCGTTATGCCGTCCCTTATGTAATCTCGATTCCAATTGAATTAAATATCATCAATTATTAAGCTCAATCGTTTCATATCTTATAACGTGCCGCCTTTCATAGTGACTCGTATGATATTTCGGTTTATTAAACCATAATATACATTTATTCTGAGAGCTCAATGTTAATGTTGTGACTGTGTGTGTAGTACCTCTCTTTAGAATAGGATATTTTTTACTTTCGTACACATGGATTCCAATAAAAAACGACGTTATTCGTACCCGCGTGTGTATTGTAGCGGGTAATAAAATATAGCGTATGAAAAATTTTAATCTATAGATGTTAGTAGTCATCTTAAAGATAATTTTTCAACAAAAAAAAAAAAAAATGAAATTATATTATCGTGGTTTGGGTATTTCTAACCATTAATATTAAGGGGTTATAAAACTAACATGTCTTTTTCATCGTAGGATTTCTATCTCTTTACATTCCATTAGTTTTAAGTCTGCATAATCAACCTAATGAGGTGTAAGTATTTTATAACATATTAATATGCTATTTAAGTAAGTACTCTTAGAGTAAGATTTTAATTCTATATTTTATTTCCAAGGAGATTATTTTTGATTATTATGACCATTAAATAAGAAACATTCCATATTTTGGTAGCTGTATTATTATTTAGCGTATGTAGGGATATATTTTTTACCAAATTTTTTTTATACCAATGCTCTTATGTTATGCGTCCAAGGGTGCAGCTATCGACCCATTCCATATTCAGTCGCGACTCGGTTCTAAGTCTCCGGGCTTAGTTTCAGGACTGATCGCGTCATTGTTTAGTTAATTGTAGGTGTTTTGTTTCGGTTAATTAATACTCAATATATATGAATCGCCAAAACGATATATTTTAGAAACGAAAATATACGTACCTTCGTCGGGTTTACATGTCTCAAGTGCTTTATGTCGATTTCAATGAAACTCGAATAATACAAACTTTTGATAATAAGCAACGTTTTGAATTTATACTTAACAAATTTTCTTCACACTTACTAGTCATAACATCGCTCAAATTAAAATACAAACTTTGAATTGCACTCGATGAACGACGACTCATGTCGTCCGATGTTACAGATATTTTATTCTTTTTCCGTATTTCAATTTTGATTAATAACGTAGTTTACTAAATAATGATAAGTGCTCAAAATATATGTCGTATACAATACATTTCCATGACAATCTAATCGTATGTACTAGTATATAAGTATTGAGGTATATTTGTAATTTGCTGTATGACGCTGAAGGATTTAACCTTTCGGAACGTTTTGGTGAATCGCTCGCTGCGGCCGCGACGCCATCTCTTTACATGAGTTTGTCGGGAACCAGTTACGAATGTACTTCATAATAATATGTTTTTAATTAATATGAGAATATTTTATATTTCCGTCAATTTGTCGTCTCTCGCCATATAATTTGTAACGAGTATTTAGTAGTTCTATATTTACCTTCTATTGCTAACATTATCATATAGTATTAAGGCGTAATCGACCACATTATTTACTCCTTTACTTTATCTGTACCAGGGTAATAATCGAAAAGGAGCTTTTTTATCGGAATTATAATACTTATCGAATCTTGTTATAGTATTAAAAATGAAAATTGTCATTTTAGAATCTAATTTTGAAAGGACAAAACACAGGACCTCTAACAATTTCTCATGTGTGCCGAAATTGTAAGAAAATAAATACGAAATTGTAAACATAATACAATATTCCATTTGCTTTAACATTTAGTTTTCAACTTTATTATTAATATTATATATTCATATTTCAGTGGTCATGATGACAATGAAATAATAATAAGTCATGGCATATAATATAGACACTGTATCTTTATACTTTCAAATGGAGTATTGTGTCTTCATTTTTAATATACGAATAATTTGTAATTGGCCAGTATTTTCAAGGTCTGGGCTCAACGGGGTATAATGGGCAGTGATAAATTTCGTCCCTTTAAGAGATGGAATCTCGTAATGTAAAGGCTGCTTCTGTGTCAAATGTGATAGCTTTGGCGTATATGAAAGAATGTAAGGAGATTTTTGAGGTTTTATAAATTTTATTGTATATGGTAAAAGCAATCATTCGGTGCGGTTGAAATTTTCCCTGCCATTAAAATTATACGTCAGATTTTGTAAGTCTCGTCTATATTTAAGTGATAGGGTTAATAAGACAAGTTGCGAAACGACATAGATGAGGCTGATTGTTCATGAACTGACGCTAAATGGTTATGCTGATGGAAATTAACCGTAAAACGTACGAGGCCATAGGCCGGGGTAAGGGAACATCATTATTGTGTATTTAAAACCGAAGTAGTTTAACAATGTCATTTAATGCGTTGTGATTGAAATGAAAAGATACATTTTGTAGGTTGTGGTACTTGTAAAGCTTAAGGGTAGTAAGCGAACTATATCACGAAGTATGAAACATCAATCAAATATTTAAAGCTCTAAGCTGTTAAATCGAATCGCGCAAAAAGATAAGGTGATGAAAAAACGCCTAATTTTTAACAATAGTTTTTTTTTTTTTGTATTTATGTATATGTTTTAACATGTGACTGGGGGCCTCAAAAATACTGCATTTATAACGTTTCAGTTTATTAAGTTGTATTTACAAGCATTTTATATATTCATTATACGATGTCAAAGTTTACCATTTTTTAAGGAAATCAAGCAATGACATGTAATAATTGTATAATTTTAAGACACATAATTTTTCCATATACTTCACGAACAAATGCGATGCTCTCTACAGTTGTGATCGTATATTTTTTTTTATTATAATAAGATTATTGTATAATTTTCTGTGATGGTTGCCGACCTGTAGATCAATGATATTTTTTAGCTGATTTAACCAACGTACAATGTCACGAATTTTTGCATTTATAGTTAAATTACTCAGCATATTTATTTGCAGACATTTTTTTTTATTTTGTACTATTTGTCTTTTTTTAAGTAATTGCAACTGTCGTGAAGGTAAATTCAAAACTTTCCAATATCAGCGGTTTAATGTAGGTTGTATATTGGCAAGGCTAAGTAATTGCCCTTTTATATTTTCGTTTACATTTTTTTCGGAATAACAAAAAGAAAAAGGAAAAGTAAGAGAAACTAAAAAGTATCATTAGATATTATCTTCTTTAATTCGTATACAGAATCGGCAGTCACTATACATTCCAATGTTTCGATGTGTCTGTATATCTTGTTTTATCGAAACTTTTATACTCGTTTATACTCATTATCAATTTTTAATATTTTTTACTTTAGCTCTATTCGAAATAATAAATTATAATTTTCTACAAGTGTTCTTTTATTTAACCTTAAAATTTCTTTGATCGGAATAGGGTATAAAATGAGATAGAATAATTTGATGTTAAGTAATTCCCGCAGGTACTATAGAAAACACCTAAATAAAGAGGAAAGTTTCGACTGTTTGTTTGAATTGAATAATGTCCGAAACTACTGGACCGATTCGAAAAATTCTTTCACTGTTGTGAAGCTAGACTATTCCCGGATAACATGGGCTATATTAAGTTTTGAATAAAGTTAGGTATGCACCTGTAAGGCCGGGGCGATCGGCTAGTAGTCTTGTATTTTAGGAAATAAGAAAATGCATGTGGGAAAAAGTTCCGCTTCCAACATTCACTCGCTGAAACAAAGTCATTGGGCTACAATCTTTATTATAATTAAGTTGCATAAGGTTAGATTTAAATCTATTACCTAGGCACAACTTCGCTATAAAGTTTAAAGTCGACGAAGTGTACTTAAAATAAATTAAAAAGAAAATTTAACCAAAGTGTAAAATCTTGATTTGATGATAAAAATAAATAAAATTATAGCTGTGCGTTTTCGCGTGACCATTTTTTTTATTAAAAAGTATTAAGTCACTTGAGCCATTGGAAGTTTCAAATATTGCGAGACAAAATGGATAGTAATAAAATAAAAAAAAAATACGAAAAACTATTTATTTTATGCAGTACCTATAGAGCTTTAACCAAACTTGTGCTTTCTTAATGTTATTAGCAAGGCAGTCAGAATAAATTCCTGTGAATACGTAATTTTTAGTGTGTCACCAACAGATGTCTTGTATTTTAATTATTTGGCAATCTCCTCGTTTAGGAGTAATTTCCAGTCCAATTTGTTCCCATACCTATGATTATTATATTGTTACAAGATATGGCGTGGAAAATGTTCAACGTCCAATAATCTCATTCGAAAAATCAAATAATATACACATAATTATTATTATTATTATTATAAGAAAAAACGATTTTATTGTAAAAGATACTTGACAAGTTATGTGTCTTATACTCGTATCCAATACATATAACTTCTAATTCTAGGATACGGAAGTAAATTTTCTGTTGAGCCTATACCTGCAACAACTGGACATTTGTCGTATATGTACGTGTTACAAACGTTTTTTAAATCGTCAGCTGTTAGTTTATCAATTATATGAATTATTTCATGGAGTTCAGTTCGACGACCAGTACGAAGAACACTAAATCCTATTTCGTGGCAAGCTCCAACAGCGCTTTGAAGATTCATCATAATCTTAGATTTCATTTCATTTTTAGCTCTTACCAGTTCACCATCGGTTATGAGGTGACATAGTCGCATCCATTCTTTTTGGACTGTTAACAGCATATTATCAAGTTCTGCTCTTGATGAAATAAATTCGACGCCCCAAAGTCCAACGTCTTGATAATAATAGCTAAAAGTTTTGTAAGATTCACAAAGACCACCGGCCGAAGCTACGTGAGCGATGTTCACGCCATTATTAACTCCACTTAGTTGAGATGTGTCCCAACCTCCCATAACTGACGAAGCAAGTTCCATTACTATTTTATCGTCATCACAAAATGATGGACCTTCTACGGCAATTGCGATATGAGCTGCATTCATCGAGTCATCCCTATAAACGATTTGAGAACCTGTATATCTTTGAGGGTACGAAATATTGCAGAATTTAGCACATTCTTTTTGGCTAAAGTACTGCTCTCCTAAATTTAGCATTAATTCATGTTTTATACCACCAACGGCAGCAAAAACTATCCTTTGCGGTATAAAAAACTTTGCTATATAATTGGCAATTAATGGTGAATTAAATTTACAAAGATTGCTACTAAGACCCATAACAGATTGACCTAATCGTGTGCCCTGAAAGGCAGTTGAATGTAAATAGTCATGTAAAACATGAACAGTAGATTTATCGTATTCTAACATTTCATAATAAACTGTGTTTTTCTGTATTTCAATTTCTGTATCTGTAAAAGAATTATTGAAGACACAATCGAATAAAATGTCCGCGACATATTTTGCTTCTGAAGAAAGACATTCCGCGTAATAAACGGCGGTGTCACGAGTCGTAAAACATTTAAACGTTGCTCCAGTTTTTGTCATTTCACTTTCTAAAGTCGTTTTGGATTTTTTATGGGTCCCTTTGAAAGCAATGTGTTCGAATAAATGTGTAATGCCATTCTCGGTTTCATTTTCATGTCGGGATCCAGCGTCTATATAAAATCCAATACACACATTGCTGCAGTGTCTTTCTTCTGTTGCAACAGTTAGGCCACTAGAAAGCACGGAACACTGTGTTTTTGGCAAGTCCCTTAATAATCTTGAATACGTAGTAGACTGGGTATTGCAATGAAATAATTTTATGAACGGGCTTTGAATTGTGTCCAATAGCTTGTAAAATCGAATCATGTTTAGTTTCGATCAGTTATTTTTATGTAATATGATATGAATGATAAACCGTGCTTCTATAAATAATATTCAGTTAATAACTGAAAATTATAAAGTTGGATTTGTTGCTCCAAGTATTTCTAATACAAACGAGACATCAACGTCATTAAACACTTTTGAATATCTCAAAGCGATAGACAGTTAAAGCAATATTTATACATGTCATTTAATTAAAGGTCAAGCCTAAAAGGTTTTACTACCTATATTTATGGTTAAGTCGCAGTCATCTTGTTGAATCCGCTATTCAATTGAATCACTAGCGCGTTCATTGAATGACGACATTTAATCGAGTGACTAAACTTCAGCTCACCTTCGCAGCCTCGGCATGCTGGCAGGCAGAGGCTGCTTCCCCACGGCTTACAAAATCTCAAAACTCCTGCGGTATTTTTGTGAGATGACTGCGACATATACATATATTTCTAAATCACTATTTGTTCATTTCATTATTTATAAGTAAGTAATACAAAATGATACTAAACATTATGATTTTTTGTTTTATAAAGTGATAGCTACGGTTTTTTACATATTTTAACCAAGATTCTAGACATCGTATTTTAGATATTGTAATGTAATTATGCCATAGTATTTAGGGTCATTAGATATCAAGGTTAAATGGTATGATGATATGGAGAAATGGTATGAAATAACAGCATCATTGTTATTTGAATTCATAAGTAGGTATACCTATGGACGTCTGTAGGTACGGTGCTCGGCGGTGAAGGAAAACATCGTGAGGAAACCTGCATGTGCCGGAAGTAATTTTAACACATGTATATCCGTGTAATAAGACAAACCCTTAATAGATGGCTTTATTCTACAGAATAAGACAATCAAATTACATGACATTTGTTAATAT
>DVXP01000034.1:0-36850 GCA_018235645.1 Junonia grisea | reverse complement strand
ATCGTTATGTTCTCCTATTAAGGTAATGTTCCTTTTTGTATGACCACATACAAGGACGCCTCAATAATGTCGGTTTGAAGACGTAAATAGAATATACCAATAATAATATACTGTTGATATTGAAACTATTTTTAGAGTAAACGTTGAAGACAGTTTTGTTTCTATCCGAATTGATATAAGTTACTAAATGCTTATAATTTAGGTATTTAAAAGACAATGCTGATGATTCTCGTAAACATTAATAAAAGTCCTCATTGAGCAGGTATTCTACATAATTTTGATTGTAACTTGATAGTTGATTATGACCAAAGTAAGAATGTGCCCAAACACTTACAATCTACAACTGTAACTAAGTTTGGTTAAATTATTAATATTAAAATTTAAAACTGAAATAGTGGTCGGGTCAGATGTCTGTAATAAAGGCTCCATTCTTTAAAATCTCCAAGTATTCCGACTCCTGCAATGCGGTTCCTTGGTATCGGTGTGACCGAGATATTTTTTTGGCTTCTGTTATTAAAGACGGAAATCCTTCAACGCTATTCTTTCTTCCGTCCGTTCTCAATGAATATAATTACGAGCGAAGTAGCTCATTAAAAATATATAAATCATGAATTATACATGCAAGTATAATTTAGAGACACAATAAAAACACTTTAAATGATCATAAAAATTCATATAATTTTTCCTTACTTCATGAAGACAGTAAAAAATTGTATTTTCGAATTATTTTCAGCCATATGAAGAATAAATAATAAATTACCTAATACCTGTATTTCAAAAAATGTGTGGTCACGTTGTTCACAGTCACTTTTTTTGGAAAGTAGTTTCTTATTAATTACTTAGAAAAAAGTTTGAACAAACGATTGTATAAATAAAGTTATTAGCTCTCAAATGATGGACCAAATTCAATACGAGATTCGTTTAGGGCTCATTAGGGTTAGCTCTTAATTTTGTTTAGTCATTTAAATATCGTCAGTTCTTTTCCTGGTGGTGTATCTCAACCATATATTGAATATTTAAGTAACGGGGCTTTTACATTTATGTTGTGTAAAAATCTCTTTGTTGTAAGTACATATGGTAAGAGGTATAATTACCATTTACCTAAAGATATACAGATAAAGGCTGTATGTGATACCAATATGGCGAACAGTGAAAGACAGAAACCGCTTTTATCCATTTTCGGAGTATTAGTTTACCGTTAAAACTTGTTTCTTATATTTTTATTTACGAACTCACTTTTTATACTAACCTCACATTCTTTCATACGCCTTTAAAGAACCTTTATACGTAGGTAAAGGACTCTTACCTATACACTGGCTTTTATCAAACTACCCTCCCGTTCCCGTCGATACTTCAGACACGCCAGGAAGGTGTAATAAATAGTAGTCGTCTGCACGAAAACGTGCAATAGTTCCGTGTTTTTTGCTACTCATTACCAAAAATATTTAAAATTTTAAAAGTATGCGGGTTTAATTTTTTGCATAGAAAACTCTATTAAATGTATAAATTATTCAAATTAATTAAACCTCTTTGAATAATATAATCAAAATCATTTAAACAGTTACATTTAAATCAAGCAATTTCTAAACGAGGCAGTCCCAAACAGTTTTGAAACTTATTACTTATTATGTAGCTTTTACCCTATATCTAGTACTTCATCCATTTTTTAGACTGACGAGCAGCACAAGACAGTGATGTATTGCGGATCATTCCAATTTACTAGATCTTTTCGTTCACATAAAGTATTTACTAAGTTTCTGCCGGTGTGAAAAAACAGTGTCCTTTTTAAACATAATTCTCACGAGGAAAGCGTTACTTTCTTTTAAGTAAAAATGCTAAGAAACTTCCGAACGAACTGTAAGTCTCGTCGGAAGGAGGCGATAAATTTTAGAACTTTCCAACAGAGGCGCGTTCTCCCATGTTCCACAGGCTTTAATTAGGTAAATACTTCTTGCTAACAATAGTTCTGGATTAGTTCCTGTGATTATCATCAGATAACTTAGATTTTTCTTATTTTAGGATTGTCATGTGTGGATATTTGTTATGCTAACGTTATGATATATAGAGAAACTGTTCTTGTATCTTTAAAGAATTTTTAAAAGTAAGGTTGGCAATGTTGAGTTATGGCAAAATCCACAAAACGTTTCTCTATCCGAATCGATCGGTTGCGCAAATTTAAATCTCACGCATTCCGGTCACTTTTTCTTCCAATGCTCACTTAAATTGTGTCAGCTTCTACATAAAAATGTTAATCTTTACGTTTCTTTTCAACGTGTCTACTCGAATTTGTGTTTGCCGTTATACAATAACAGCCAGTTTTTATCGTAAATATTACGAGTAATTCTTTCTTAGCACCCGCTGATAGTGTAATAACATTTACAATTTTTTATTTCCTTCAGTATTATGAAAGTAAAAGTACTTTTGAAATATACACGATTCACGTAAGAATACCGTTATACAATTTCCTATGAACATAAGAGTACATAATTATTTAACAAGCGAACAAAACAGACAACCAGCAATCCAACAAACAGACGACAAGCAATAAATATTTGAATTTCCAAGTCAAGTTATATCGCAAATATTGATGCTCTTTAAATATAAAGTCTTCATTTGAAACCAGAAGATTCTTAATAAACTGTTATCTTGTACTAATCTTTCCGGTAACGAGTCAAGTAATGCTGCTTCGCATACCTCTTAACAGCGCTTCAAGTGAATATGGCTCCACTAATTTTAATCCTAACGACTACACGTTTCCGCAACGATCGCAATTCGAGGTATATTCATAGAAGGAAACGTTTAGTTTCTTGCGATCAATACGACATTAATTCAGACTTTGCTAAAAAGGGCTAAGGATTTTCTTCATACTATTTTTATACAACTTCTATTGTAAATCTGTGTACTGTAATTTTACATTTATAAAAAATATCTATCCGTAATTCCGTATTAAGAACAGCAACACCTCTTCCTATACCATTTGGTTGCCAAGATAATAATGGTTAGAAAGATTCATAGATTTTTATACCCTAAACACCTATTGTGTGTAATCGCTTGTTTATCCTCAAAATAAATGGATCCAGAATCGTTTATCTAAATAATTTCTGCTCTATTTGAGCGATTAGATACGAGTAGACGCATAAAAATTAAAAACTGATTCAAAACTGATGCTCGTGTCAATGCAATTACCAGATATGAACTTTATAACGATCTGGGTCAGATTTTGCACTGGATGCTGTTTCATTGACAGTTTCAATCGGAACCAATCAGCATAAAACGTGGATTAGCATTGCGATAAAGATGACAGAAAGACACCAATAGAGTAAAATTCTCAAGAGAAAATTGGGAATCATAACTTTGCATTAGATTCAGTCGTATGAATCGGCCTGATTTCGAATATGGCTTTAGCAACATAATTGCAATAGCGATTGGTATAAGTTAATAGTTTCTCTGCTTTCTTCTTATTATTTTTACTTAATTTAGTAGTGAAATTTTTTTCTGAGTGCTCTTATCCATGTTTCCATTAAGCATTGCTATGTATTACCATATCAGCTGGCGAAATTTTTGATAAGATAAATCTATTTTGTCTGTCTGAGTGCTTTGTCTCATTCTCTCATTATTCGATAAATATTTTTAACGTACCTATTTAATTTCTAATTTCATATTAGATTAACCAGTTATAATAAAAAAGATAATGTTCATATTGGTTAATCATCTACTTAAACCATTTTTATTTGTTTTTCATCATTCACCGAAAACTTGATAGGTATATGAAGTAAGCGTTATTAAGTCGAAGGAAAGTTGTCTCGTACAATAAAAAAAAAACAAATATGTATTTCCTTTCTGAGGCCGGAACGTTATAAGGCTGCACCTTCCTTTATAAAACCCTCGAATGGCCGTATGGCGGGGAAATAAAACCGGGTATCCATCTTGAAGAGAATTCATCATGTCACGTAGAAAACGTGTGCCGCATTTCCAAGTAATATATATACATACGATTCTTATTGTTTTTTTTTACGTACAATCTGGGACTAATTTTGGAATGGTATATGGAATATTATTTTTGCCAAAGAGATAGTTCACTACAAAACACCTAACATCCTCATGTTATACAAAGGTATGATACTGTAAGATGGATTTAAGATTTTTGATTTTTACTTTTATTTGATGGATAGCGAATTCAGATTCAAATATTGCGTTTTCAATCCTTTGGAACCCTGGCTAAGTAATTTATAAATTAAATTCATGTGCTCAATTTATTAATCTAGATCTCAGCTTTGGAAATCTGAATAAACTGTGTTACGAGAGCTGTGATAAGAAATTATAAGGATTTTTTTAAGTTTTCCGTCAAATCAAAGTGAAGTTGTGTATTCTTTTATATTTTGTCCTTTTTTTCAGTAGCGGGATGAGCTTATGCTTAATTTTGTTAACAAAGCTGTTAAATAAGTAATTGTGTCGAAAGAGGTTATTTGTGAAATCGTTCATATGTTTATCAATCTAATTATAATTACTACAAACTCGTGATGTGTAAATATTGTTTAATATTGATCAAAGGGAATTCGAACGTTTTATGATATAACTTAATTATTAGTTGTCAGATTTCATTAGCAAGTTAATATCTACTTTGATATTAACAATAAACCAATGAATTACGAGTACCGCAGACTGAGTTTGGAATTTGTTCAATTATAATTATCTTAATGTTTGACTAATATTATAACTTAAAATACCTTTGAATGCTTTGCGTTTCTAAAAGACCAGAATTTTAGTTATGTAGTTGTTTGTAGAATTTTAATCAAGTACGCGTTGTTATTCACAGAGACCGTTTTAAATGAAAAAAAAAATGTCGATTCATTATTCTCGTGTTGACTTGGTAACTATGATACTAATATCTATTTATATGGTTTTATTAATCTGGATGTTTCCATGTAGCTAAACGTAGCAATCTATTAATTAGACAGACGTTGTCTCCGTTAGCCTGTTTCCCAACCCCTATGAGCCCTAGTTAATAACTCGGCTATAATGACGCAGGCACCACGTTTACGATTGAATTTCATCTATTTACACATACACCTATTGTTTCGTTTCTACAATTAAATTAAATTCACTTTCATCAGTATTTACTCTGTCAAAATCTCCCCTTTATTTCAATTAATTTTATTGCGTACTGTATATTGTTAAAATCGGTTCCCTCCCATAAAATTAAATGAGACAAACTTCAATTAAGTGTGTGAATTGCTGTCCAACATTGTTCTCTGATACGTAGAATGTACATATACATACAGATATGGATATTGGCACTATGATTTTTGACAATCGTTCAAAAAAGATGAAAACATTTTTGCCATTTGTAAAACAATGGAAACTATTTCTAGGAACCTTGAGGATAGTCCCATTTCAATTTGATTAAGTTCCAATGAAAACCAACCGAGCTGGAAAATGGACTTCCCAGCAGACAGAGACAACGGCAATTAGTTTTCGATAAATGCCATTGTTATGCCAAGTATAATGATTGACGGTATATTTGATGTTGGTCACATAATATATTAATAGGAAAAAAGGTTATAATAAACTGACTCCGGCATGTATAGTTGTCATGCAGCACTCAATCAACACGGGGCATTCTAGGCGTCGCCGACAAGAGCTCTTGCAGTCCGGCCACGAAATGTCCGCTCGTCTATTTGATACGAGTTATGAGACAGGGAACATGCGGTCGAGATGTATGTACATTCGTTAGACCTATAAGCATGTAACACCACTGTGTTAACAAAGGGGAGAATAAGTTTCATTTGCGTTATTACTTTTTCGAAATAAAAGATATCTATCAATTAATTTGGTTCAAACTTTATTTTGATGGTAGGTAAATAAAACACTCTTTAAAAATTGTGTAGTATCGTAATAAAGTAATGATTGAAATGCCTGAATATTTAGGAATTAATGGCCAACTGCTAATTCTGGTCATCAAACATTTTAACAAATATCGTTAAAGCCAGGCTAATTTAGCCAACTTACCAAATTCCAAAGCAAATCTTTATTGCAATTGCTTACAAGATCAAGCCACTGCCATATAAAATCTCATGGCCCACGTAACGCCAGCAGGGAAGCCCTGCCGTATTGATCGCCCGCGCCCCACGCTATGACCACCGGCGACAGGAGGGCGCTCCCGGCCTCCAGTAAACATGTGCACTGACAGCTGAGCGCTAAAAATATACCATTTACTATTGCCACACTGCCTTCCATTTAAAGAATTCCTGGAATGCTCGAAACTAAAACTTTGACGACCAAAAATTTCGTGATCTGTTAATTATCTGTAACGCATTTATCTTTTTGCTTAATGTTTACATATTATCTAGGGCGTGATATCGTTCTCGTATCTATATTTAAGACAATAATATTTGTTCGTCACAGATAAGAGTTTTGTGAAATGTTTGTACACGGATGTATTTAATGTATCGAATAACCTAAAATATTGCCAACTCGCTGGTTTTAGCTTATGTACAATAGATATATGTGTATATGTAACATTAATAAGATCATCCATGTATTCACAATTTAATGCTTCTCTGTCGTTTCAAACTTTTTTTCACTATCGGAAAGTCAATTTGAATGAAACATAACTAAAATATGTAAGTTATTTAGCCTAAGAAGAAAACATGAACTCTACAAAGTAAGTATATGCCAACCGTCGTTGTAAGTAGAGTACACGTTGTGAATACAAAACCGTTGTTGCTGTTGCTGGGCATAAAATAATGACGCAAATGAGCGAAAAACAAAAGTAGTTTTGCAAAAATTACTCAGAGTTTCCGGGATGATCTTATGTTTGCGCCAACAGGTTTTCGTCGACCATTCACGTGTACTGAACCCGCGTCAAATGCGGGGCAGTGTTATGAAATTACATTATTTACGGTATTGTTCGATTCGTTCCAATGTGCTCATTGCTATTTTAAGTTTATTTAAAAATGTTTACTATTGCCTTAACTCTCTGCATCTCTTTCTACCTAATCGTGGTATTTTTCAGCTTCTTATGCGAAGTCTAGTTTAGCTTTGGCTGATTATTTTTTGCCGATTTATGCACGATTTCCCATGTGACCTCAATTATTTACATCTAAGTTATACGACTCACATCAGTATAGACATGTTTTAAATAATTTATACAAGATTTTTCTTGAATATCTTAAGTATGCTTAAAATTCTTAACTTTAAATTTGAAACTTCCTATTTATATCTTAAGACATAAGCTAAAACGAGTGTGACGCGTTTATTATAACCCAAATATTTTCTCTACAAGCAAACAATTTGCAAATCATTTTAGATATCAAAACACGTTTCTAATTAAGCGAGAAACTCGTAACGAAACGATCATAACAGTTGTAACTAGAAAGTGTTCATAGACACCAGCATCCTAAGATCCTAATAGATGTCAAACATCCGTTCCAATCTTCTTAATGGAGCCTTGTTTCAATCGACACGAGTGTGGATTTGTCGTGGTGTAGCCTGTTTTGTATGTTAACATTGCATCCTATGTGCTCACGTAAACATCCCGTAGCCGAGGAAACGGGTTAACCAAATATAATTCAATCAGTGCGTACATAGGAAACGAGTTTACCAAATAAAATCTAATTTACACGCGCGCGCGCCGTTTATGTAATAGTTGGTCTGTTAATTAGTATAGGAAGCACGTATTAATCTTCATTGCTTTTATGGTTATCCGTTATAACAAATTTCCGTAAATTTATCGCTTGAACTATTGTATAATGTGTCTCAATTAAGCGATCCTACAATATTTTTTCCATTTGACAATGGCTTCACCCAAAAAGCTTTCAGAGCAGCGCAACGGTTCAAGTGGAAAATAAAAATTATTGCGTATTACTTTTACTGTAGAAAAACATTAATATAATGGTTCCATGTCAACGATTTTGCGAATAGAATTATCATCGAGTCACGGATTAATGGGAACACCGTAATTCGAATTATATTAGGTCGAATAACTTTGTTAACTCAATTTGATCATTTTTTATTGTGTTACAATAACAGTAAATCATAATCATATGTTTTGGGTACATACCTAAGTATGTAATTTCGTCACAAAAAGTGTTTGATAGTGTGAATGATAGTTGATGGAGAAGTTATTAGGTATAACATACCAAACGGATGTTTGCAGTTTTATTGTTTCCTCTATTTTTATGAATTTATGTCGCTTCTTAATAAATTACAATAAATAACATGAATGAATATCAAAATCTAAAAAATCCATCCATTTTTCAGTTATTTCAAGTTTTTTTTCTATAAAATAATTACATTAAGGTATCATATACCTAAATACAAAGGTTTCCGTCGGAAAAACACCGACAATCTTCAGCACAATTATAATCTTTATCACAGTCAAAAAATGAATTGTAAATTTTTAAACTACTCACAAACTTGGTCTTTGAGTAGTTTGAAATTTTGCTCAGTTTGAACTTCGATAGTTCGAGTGCCTTTTAATATCGAATGCGAGCATCAGTTTCATTAATTTACTAATGTTTGGTCTAAAAGTTTTTGAAAATTTAACTTAACCATTAAATACATTATAATCGATTTAAGACTTTCCTTTTAAGACTCAGTAAGAGCGCATTTTAAGTTTATGGAGTTTTTGTATACTTTTGGCGGTTCCAAGATATCGATGGATGGATTAGAATCCATAAGTAATTAGCTTAATGATGCTCTCTCCCTATTAATATCACTTTTTTATTCTTCATTTTTATATTAAAAACCTACTACTGACCTAATCAAATATTACTCAACAAATATGATTATTAAATATCTTTCGTCCCAACACCACTTAATTAACAGAAAACATTGGACAAAAAATCCAGAATACGGCTTTGAATTGCAATTACCCACATTTTAATACTTAACTTTCAATGTGGGTGTCTGCAGTTTTTAAAACTGGCGGAAGATTTTTAACATAATTGAAGACTGTCAGTTAGAACTGACAGTCTTCAATACATTTATATTTTTTTACTTATGATTTTCAAAAACATTACTTATAGCGACTTCCATATTAGTAGAACAGACTTTTTGTAATATTTATTTTTAAGTATCAAATCTTTTGCCAACACTGGAATTCATCAATTATAATATTAAGATAATATCTTGACTCAAACAAGGAATACGTTGATATATAATTAGATTTTAACAATGAAAATTGATTTTAGGTATCTAGTAAAAAAGAAATTTGATTATTTAGATAATAATGATAATGTTGCATTTTATGATATATCTGTATATTTATTGCATATCTACTACTGAAAAGTTTATACATATAATCGCATTAAAAGATATACCACTTTTAAAATTGTTATAGAGTCTAAAGTATTAAAGTGCATTTTCTGGTACGCGTATTTTTTGACATGGTGACTCTTTCCAGGGTGTGATATAGGTACTAGAAAAGCTTATACAAATATGGAAATATTTCAAATGAAATAAGTGGAATATGTTTTAAGTCTGATGAAATATTCTATTCAAGGAAACGTCTTTGAACTCAACAAATCTCGGTTCTATAGCAAAGTTTTGATGATTGCCTTCTTATGAATAGGTATCATTAGGTGAGGAAGCCGTGTCGGCTTGTTCTTTTACATTTTATGTAATTATGTATATGATATCTTAATGATATAGAATTATAGAGTAATCAACATTATCGAAAAATTACACACTTACCTACGCACATAGAGATACTGGTTTAGTTTTGTAACAATATTAACAAAAGTAACAATACTTTTACAGTTTTCTATAAAATATGGAATCCTTTTTGACTTGAAATAAAACTCCCTAGAGCAGTGTAAAAAATCCACAGGAACTAAATCACGAAATAAATCTGTATTTTTTTGTAATAAATTAATCGATTTTTTTTCAAACTTCGTTATCAATTTGATTAAATTGCTGCTAGTGGGGTAGAAAGCTATGAATTTACGGGTTTTGTGTGTCCCGGAACGAGATTGCGTTTAACAGCTTATATGCGGGTACATTGTCGTTCCGTTCTATATACGTTGTCCCGGTGACGTCAGATAAACAAGATTAACAGCTTAAGCAGATAGCTAGATTTTTGTCCGTCATAATGATGTTCCACATTAACATAAAAGCTTTACTTTGAAATATATATTTTCTAGAGGAGTAATGAACCTTCATCCATCCATCCATCCATCTTTACAAAATGTCGCATTTATAGTGGTGGTAAGAGAGGATTTAGGTAGCAAAATAAAGAAGAATTGTATACAGTATTTTAGCGGAAAATAGCAATTTGTATCAAATAGCGGTAAATGCCGATTGTTTTCACTGGCCAGACCCCTATCCCTTGTTTATAGACCGCAAAGTGAGTTAAGACCTTTCGGTCAGCGGATATTACGTACACGGAGAGGGTTAAAATGGGAAATATCCAAGATATTTTTGTCTTGGGGGAGCGATGATTTAGAGCGTGGGATACTGGGCCTCTTGTTTATTTTTAGGTTGCGACGTCCGCAAGGATTACTGACCCCTATCAAAATTTTTACGATGTTTTTGGGGCTTTTTTGTCACGAGAAACGATCCATTTGATCTAATTTTGTAGCAAATTGACACAATATCGTGCTTGATATAAACTAATCCGTTTTCATTTCATATCTTTAACGTTCGACCTTTTATTAGGTAAAATTATTTTTATTTTAGAAATTGATAATACCGAATTCATTATTCACATGGGACAACTTATTATTGGGAGAATAAAATTTTACTCTTCAACAATTCAAATTTCTTCAAAATGTTTACATGATTTAAAATACAGTTACCACGATTGTTTTGAATGTCTATTTCAATATTTTAATGGAGACTTTTAATAATTGAATATGGCTCAATTAAAATAGTCCTTAATGTCCATTTTATAAAAGAAAACGTCCAATACATGATGTATGCTTAGACAAGATTCACATAGCAACGGTTTCCGGCGGAAAACGTCTCGTAATGCCTCCAGAGTTCCATCGAAGCGTGTACAGCATTTTAATAAGGCTTATTATAATCTTGGTACCAAACACTTGTAACTCGACGTTTCCTGCATAATCAGTGGTCGTTTTCCTGGGAAACCTTCCTAGTTTATCATAGCTTGCGCTAGGCGCTTCGTTGACTCCACCGCTGCGTATAATGTTACATGCAGGGTCGGTTCTGCAATGTTAACTAATTCACATTTCGATTACTTCAATTCTTCAATATCTAACGATAATTTGTTTAGCTGCAGCATAAACGTATCATTTGAAATCCTTACTCTTATGTTTTATGAGCGCTTTCATATATATTTATTATTTTCGTACTTACTCGGAGAAACAATATTCTCACTAACAATATAAAAGTTATGTGCTTTACTACGTAAACAAAAGTTGCCGTAATTACAACCAAACAATCTAACTTCAACATGTAGAAAGTTTTGGCAATTAGATACGAAATTGCTTTCGCGTCTGGATTTTTCTCTTATGAAGTAATTTAATCGTCCAAAGCAATTACGTCCTGAGATATTTCACAACTATATGTTTTCGCACCGATGACTTACTCTTTATTGCTTAATGGCTAACATTCATATACTTGATAAAACTAATTATTACTGCATGTAGGTTAAACGCTTCTTATATCATGCATAACCATAGCGTACTGGTAATTGCTTTTTTATGTAAACTATTTAAAGCACCATTACCGTGACCCGAAAGCACTCTAGCAGATAAGTGAATAAATAAATACATAATAGGTACTCTAAATTATAATATTATTAATTTTTTATTTTAATACCAGAAAATGTTTTTAAAAAGACATTCTTAATATGTATGAAGTATGGCATACATACATACTTAAAATATTAACTGTAAATAACAAATGCAGATATAAACTACTACGGATGAAACGGATGAGTAAATGGACAAAATATTCACTGACCTCATCTGTACCAACATATATCCTGATAACTTTTCATGCCTTTCATAAGCATCAGACGCTCTGCGAAAGCGATCCCGTAGCCTCTCCGTTTTCTGTGCTGTGGCGGCCATCGCAGGGGGTTTTAATGAGTGAAATCTCAGATAACCCGACATCCCCCCCAGGAGTCGGGTATCTATGAAGATTTAACCTGCGTGAACAAAAAAAAAAGCATTATCAACCAGGGAATCCAACATTTCACATTTTCAGAAACAAGACATTTCTAAAATATTAATGCTTTTATATTTCCATTTTGTCGCTGCTCCGTCTTTTTAATTACGCGGTAGATTTCACATGAAAGCAAAGCTCCTGTGGAGGTGAGTACGTTAATCATAACAGCGTTTAGAGCAGCCATTGTCTCGCCCGCAGCTGCGTCTGACGGCCGGCCGACGTCCTCTAAATACAAATCATTGTCAAGTTCAACAGAACCGACGTGTGGGGACTCACTAACGTACACAGTACACACCAAAGCAATGCACCTCCACCATTTATAAAACTGTCTGGGTGCCTCGTTTTAGTTGTTTTAATTACTCAAACTCATGACACTTCTGCAAATTTATGCCCGTAGAAGAAATTGCGTAATATGATTTGGTTTTGTTCTTTAATCTTAAGTTTATATAGTCATGTCCTTTTATGTTTGTTTTATTATATAAAGTGACGTGTTATTTAATTTAATTAACGTTATTGGCTCAAAATAATTCTCTCGCTCAAACTATCAGGTAAATTACATAACTTCGTACAACTTTAACGATTTCATGTTCAGCGTGTGGCGATCGGTACAATAAACTACAACTTTATATTGTACTATCAAAGAACTTTTTATTTTTTACATTTCACCACATTCTCGCATTATATTCATTCTTAAAAAAATATGTAATTATATGTGGCAATTTCATTATAGATAAGTTGGCCCTTTCTACTTAATGTTTTGTATCAATAGTTAAATAAGTTGACGATGTCATATGTGATCGATCAAGTTACTTCCTCATTTTGTGGTATAAGTCGCGCTATAACGATGACACATGAGGTTAGGTTGCTTGTAAGACAATACACCACGGGATTGTAAGCCGTTGTCAAGTTATACAAGTATCGTATTTTTCTCATCTCTCATCGGCTAAAAGAAACTAAGATATTATAAGGCAATAATAAAAGGAATGGGGAGCTACCCCATTCCCTATGTTACGAATTTACATTGATAGAAATCCTCATCAATAGTCTATTGTTTTGGCCTAAAGTTTCTTTATCCCCTTGGATGTTTTGATTGATTAATTTATGTAGATTGTATCAAAGGTATCGAACCAATTCGAGATTTGTCTTTTGAAATTGGTTCCAGGATAAAATTTTATGTTTCCGTATTTGCAATCTAGTTCAAGTTCAAGATTCCGCCCACCGGGTTATTGACCGCACTCGGTACATGCGCGACGAGCCGACATTTTATAATCCAAAAATTGTTTAAACTAACGAAAACCAATTTTATTTATAATAACAATAAGCTATTTGAAAAATTGTTTTCCAATAACACAAGCTTCGGATTAAACCCATAAGCGCTCGTTCAGTATTTGTGTATTGATTATTCCTCTTATCTCAATTGCGACTGTTTGAACAGGCTCTCATATAGCCCTTTTTATAACACTCTTAAGTACCATTGGCAATATTTAGATTTAGCTTATGAAATGCTTATTGGAAAATATATTTACATTGACATTATTTTAATCTCGACGTAATAGCTTTTGTTATTTAATTTCTTCACATCTTCATGCAGTGTCGTCTATTGTTTCGAAATTAATCTGTTTTAATATTAAAATTCGTCGCATTTTTGATCCGGCAGTTCGGGAATTTGTAAAGGGATTCGGGTGCACGCCATGGGTTTTGTCGAATGAGGGTATATGAGCAGTATTGCGTTGGTGTTATTGATTGAAGCCAACAGGTCGTTGGGGCGTCCGTCCCCCGCACTGCCGGCACCTTCACTTTCTTCACGAATTTGGTTCAAGAGCCTCCCTTAATTTTGGAGTTTGGATTGTCATTTGTTTATACACTTGTCGAAATTACGTACAACAACTTTTCACCAAATATTGCTTTAGCGATGATTTAGTATTTGGGTTTGGAACGGTTGTGATTTATCATACTCAGGATTAGAATTTGTTGCTTTGTTCAGACAGAATGCTTTGTTTCTATTTTGATGTAAAATGTTCCTATAAATGTGAGAGTAAATATACATGTGACTAAAATTAGACTATTAGAACTCACCAGTGAAACAGGTATTCAGATTTCATAACTGCGCCTTGTATTAACTTTATGATTATGTTTCTAATTCGTAGATAAAATGTGCATTTAAAACTATTTAATGTTTCGATAAAATTACATAAATTCCATAATCTTAAGTAACTAATATAACTTACCTTAATTAGTAAAGTATCAATTAGTAATAAAGCTTATTAATGCAGAGATAAGCTAGTTAGTAAACAAGTTTAATGTTTGAATATTTCGTAACCATCACTAAGAACACCTAATGACCTAATGACCATTTCTTCTGCCCAAAAACTGTATTTTGTTTGTTTTTATTTTGTTTGGAAGAGTATGAATGGGAGGTACACCTGTAAAAGTAAAAGCCCGTTGTTAACAGTATATTGACAATCATCTAAAGTATTTTTATATACTACTTCGTTGTTCGTCAGTTTTTCCTTTCAATACACAAACCAATTACCTAAAAACATGAACTTTAACCCCAGCCTTATTTTAAAAATAAGGATAGATTCCTTTAGGAGGAAGGATGAGCTACACTTAAAGTTTTTGGAAGTCCTGCAATATTTTAAAAAATAACTTTTTAAGTAACTAGATTTAGGTTTATAACATGAATTATAAAACATTAAATAGTCTAACTTTTAACGAGATGAGATCGACACAAAACTTTTTAAGACATAATGCTTAAAACTTTCTAAGAACTGAAAAGGTCTGTGTAATTTGCCGTCATATTGAGATTTACTACACAATGGCGCCGAAAATTTCTTATGTTCTTTTCCTTTGTCACTTAGTTGTAACTTGTTTCGACTTTGAAAAGACAAATTTATTCTTGATTCTTTGGTTCCATTAAACTTTTTTATAAAAACGACCTTATTCTGGTTATATAATATTACAACTATTGATAAGGTGTGTATTGAGGGTGTTTAAGTAAGCACTTTATTCATGATGTTTGATTACAAGTTTTATATCAATTTAGTTATTTATATTCTAAGTATCACTTAGGACGTAATAAGTACATTTCCCATAATAATAAGAATATATTGTAAATAACGATGCTGTTCAAAATTCAAGGAACGCGTTCTATAAACGGGCTTTCTTCGTATCGTACATAATAGAGTTTGTTATCCAATAATGCGTTTAGTTCTTTTGTTGTGTAAAGAGCGTGATCAACATACATGGAATATCAATGGAATTGGTTAAATGGATTATAAACATTGATTACTGCGAAGACATGTTTATATTTTGTATGACTCTGTTGATACAATATCAAGTACGAGCTTTAAGTAGTCGGAATGACGATATGATACGTAACGATAGCTAAATAACGCTTTGGATATTTTTACCGCGTCAATTTTAGCCACAGGAGTGACATTTTCCTAGTTCTACAACTATCTAGATCGATTCATCACCATCAAAAACCTGGAGTACCGTATCGAAATTCTCAAAACTATTTCGATACGGTACTCCAGGTTTTAGAGACAAAATCTTTTTGGGTACTAAATTGAGTCCATTTAGGGATATACTACAATCTATATGTTCAGTTCGATTAAAATTTAAAATTAAAATTTAATCTAGATATGACTATGCGTTTGTTAACATTTTAGTATGCATGTAGAAAATGTAATGTATTTTCTGGTCAGTGGCTTTTGAGGATACGCGCTTCAATAAATTCCTAAGTGATTAATGAATAGGAGTATTAACTAATTGCTGCAATTACAAAATATTATAATTGAAATATAACGTTTTATTGAGCAATTTATCTTCCATAGTATTTTAGGTTTTACGTTACATCAGATTAATTTAAAGATTAGCGTGTTGTATTAAAACGCCAACGCATAGGGCGTTATATTACATGCTTGTCACGTTCGGGAGTTATTGACTAAACTTCAAACGGTATGCACAAGTTGGTTCACGTTTTAAATAGCTCACTATTTTATTATAATCTGTTGAACACGTTGAATAAAGAGCAATACAATAAGTAATTTTTAATACGAGCTACACCTTCGTCATTTAATACGCGGAATAAAAATAGTTAAAGTATACAGGAATCAGGAGTAAGCTATTTCCATTTTGAATTCTACATAAACCCGTTGAGACGTTACAGCGTTAAGAACAGACACTCACGAACTTCGACTTTTATAATATTACTTTAAAGTTTCATTTTTAAATTTATAAGTAGATCGTAGAATATGGTAGTAGCTAATGTTCAAAAGATTTCTCTCGAGGTTTTTTATTATTGTCATAGAGTATTTTGTTCTATGAAAATGAAAAATAAATAAAACAGCAAGCTGTCTAGATTGTTGTCGTTTTGTATGTAACTTTTTTCTTTTGGATCTCCGTTCAGTTCAGAAAAATTCTGAAACTGTATTTTAACGTTAAAATAAACAAAACAAAGACAAAAAACTGAAAACCAATATAATAAAAGATTTCGAAATTATCAGATTGAATAGTTCCTAATCCCAAAGAAAAATTATCCCTCCCTTGTATTACAGACCATGACCTTTTTCAACGCGAAAACGAAACAAAATGTCGTGATCGATACATAAATCACTGTCCATACGATATTCCCGATCACGTATGTTATCGTAAAGAGTCGTGGGAACTTGTTGTTGATACTCTGATAACAGTGATAGGGCGTGATTAATGTTGTAGGATCAGATACTTTCGACCCGCTTATCGCTGATTTCTCCATATCCGACCAGTCGGCTGATGCCTGTAGCTGTTTAGCTTCAGTGTTGTCTCGTTAATGAGAATAAATATTGGAGCAACTAATACTTTTGCTTTTAGAAATGATTTTTTTTTAGAAATGAATAGAAAATTTACGTGTATGATGTAGAATAGTTTTTGTTTTATAATAAGCGATTGGAAGTGTTATATAGTGTAATGGAACAAATTAAATTAGGTAACCTTGAAATTGAAACACGTGCTTCAAGGAAGTGATAAGATTTCGGTGCCTACTATTGAGATATCGAACTTACATTATTTCAATTCATTCTTTAAAATAAAGATGCAATGAAATACTGAAAATAAATTATATGCAACGACTCAAATATAAATTGAATGTAGAGTATTATAGATAAGTTCTAGACATTGGCTGCAGGAAGACTTAATTGAAATTTCTCCGTCAACAAGAACACACAAGTTCTTAAGCTTTATATTACAAAACGCATTTATAATAAATGTTCCTTATAGTAATCAAAAATTATGTATTTACTACAGTTATAAATTTAACTCTCATTTCCACATTTTCCATATCATTTATTTTATATTTTCCTAATTTTGTCTGCGTAAAGTAAATTTTCCATCTACGTTTATGATTACACCTTCGCTCCTGTAGGCAGTTGTGTTGTGTAATATATATACTCGTACGAATATACGCCAACCTTGCTTAATAAATGTCTTTTGATATGAAAACAAATTTACAAATGGATATCGTATATTCTAAAATTAGCGCGTTCTAACGCACAAGTAAAACCCTTAAGCTACAAATATTTATATAGATTTAAAATAATATTCTATATCAAATTTATCAATCATAAATTATTTTCTCACATTAATTTACTGTACTTATCGACACATTCTCTTGTTTACAGAAGCGGCTTGGCGCGGCGTAGCGGGCCGCGCCATGGGTAACAAGTGCTGCAGCCGCCGACACGACCCCGACAGACCCTTAGGTGAGTGTTTACAGTTCCTTCACCCCCACGCAAGTATCTTAAGACGGACTCAGACGTTCGCTAACAACCCGGGCCATTTTGTCTCTCCAACATTAGTCCTTTTGTATTTAATAGCACTTTCCTGCGCGGCTTTTGTATATTAATATTTTTCTTGTTATGAAGTTTAGAATTGTTTAAAGATGCGATTTGTAACAATAATTAAATTTTATTCTTTAAATACGCCAAAAGATGTACAAATATATGAATGGAAATATTGTTAGAATTCTTATAGAATTTGCTCAGTTGCTAGAATTATTTTAATGCCATAAAATTATTGTACTTCGAAAAGGATTATTGTACAAATTATACATATATCTAGTTCTGCTATTGTCAGTGAAACTTATTCAAAGACTTCGACGCCCCCCATTTGCGTTATACCTTCCCCACTAATCCTCTTTGCGGCGCTCGCTTTAAGTAAGGAGTTCCAAGAACAAAACCTTAGAAACCAGTCCTTTGAATTGTTAATTTGTGAATTATTTAAAGCTTATTATTAAATAGATTTGTCTGTCTGTCTGTATACTTACTTATTAATTATGTAATGTAATAGTATTTTTGGAATTTTCAATAATGATTGTTGATAACTCATGAGTCATGACTTAAAAAACTCTTGTCGACTTCGGGTTAAATATCGCCATTAGTTGCAACATAAATTGTTGTAAAAATTAATGTAAAATGTTGAAACTCATTAACGACATTGTTAAAGTATTACTTTCTTGATTTCCGAATAAAACGACTAATTTTATATCAACCCATAAGTAGGTTTAAGTACGAAATAACTTAACATTTCATCATTTGAGTTAAATACCGCAAAATTTCCAGTCTCGAATGCTCGAACGGAAACAATTTTCTTTAAAAACAATGCTTGAGATTTTTTCGCACGGTGCCGATGTTTAAAGTTAGCCACTTAAAGTCTGTTTCTGTTTATTTGTTCGCATTATTTTATTGTTCTGAACACTGTCCTGTGTATTTATTCGAGGACTTAACAGTTAAAGTATTTAGGAACTGGAATTTTTGTCCTGGTATGGTATTTTTGGATTTTCGAACAATTCCTTTTAGGTTTTCTGTTAAATGGTAAATGTTTCCAATTTTGGGTAAATTCTTTAACAATCAATTCACACGATTTTGCTCGTTCACTGTTCCAGTTTGTTGAGGAAATTAGTAATTGTATCGTATTTCCCAAAAATGTTTTAATCGTCAACTACAAATACTTCTTCCGCCCGTATTCATCTAGCTATTAACCCTAAGCTGGGATCATTAAAAATAAACGCCCACTCAAATTCGTCTGAGTTTCTTAAACATTTTTAATACCTTTAATTTATAGTATTACGTATTTTTAAATAGTAATACAAGAAAACTAAAGTAGGGTTAAATATTTCCTTTCTTTAATCTCTTATAACATTTCCACGTAAAATAGTTGTAAAATAGCGTAAAATGTAACTAACTGGCCAATCTGGAAACTACATTCTGTTGCAATATCTATTTTAATAGGTTTAGTAGTCTTTACGCGAATCCCTAAAAGGTAAACAAAACGTACAAGTTAATAATATAGTTTTAACAAAACTAGTTTTCATTTTCCTAAAGACAAAACTTTTCGTAAGATAATGAGAGATTTTTATCAAGCGGTTAGTTCTTCTACCTTAAGTGCAATTTCATTAATCTCGAGCTCAGCGATGAAAGAAACTTCTTACATTTTGTGCATTTCTGCTAAAGTTTTTAGTATTTCTATTAATAAGAAAGCATACTTTATACTGAAACTGGAACATTACTTTGTAACTTGGATTTCGGAAAAACTTTTATAATGGCTTCTATCTGCTAAAGACTTTGTGTTATAACTCTTAAGTCTTAATATAAACAGAATGGCACTCTTTTTTTTACTAAATAGATAATTAGGAAGATTATTTCAAACATTTGTATTTTAAGTTAATCCTAGATGACTATTCTGTTCTATTTTTTTTTTGTTTCGAATTCCCTTCATTCTGAACAACAAATCACACGATTGTTAATTAGCAACCGTTACTTCATTACTACAATGGGCATATCGTTGTATGTGCGTATCAATCAATGTCGCTGGTACTCGACGACTATACGCGATAATAAGGTTGAACAGCGGCCAAAGACCCATTTAGCTCCGGTCAAGTGTAAGTAGCTTTAGCATAAACGCTCTTGTGAATACGCGTCCCAGTTTCCCGTTATTTTCTCTTACATTTACTGTCCACGCTTCTGAAAAGATTGAAGGATTCCTTTGTTGTTCAATAACTTCACTTGTTGAAATGCATTCGGATTTGTTGTTGAGGAATTTAAACTCGCAGCGATTGCGGAACTGCGTTGTTACTATTCTAATTTTAGTCACATATTGAAAGCAGTCAATGGTCGATGGTTTTTATGTGTTTTAAATTATATGGGAAACAAAACTTTTTTACTTATTTTACTGATTAAGGCCTTATTATTCTGAGTACTTTATAGAGTACTGAGTAGAGTTTGTTTTTGAAAATTCTGCAATAGCAGTTGATTCAATTACTTATTCGCGCTACAGAAATTCTATATCCAGTCGATCTTGCTTCAGAAGCGTTACAGTTACAAGCAGGCTTGAGCCTATTAATCAATTTTATCGGCCAATGTATATAAATCTTGATAAATTGACAGGAAGACGGCGTGTTTCGTAATATATGTACTGGCTTGGTTACGTTACCCCATGTACCAGTAATATTCGCTTCTAGCGATTAAATGTTTTACATCCAGAAATTAGAAGAAAGTCGTGAAATGTTTATGATATACAGAGCCGGTATCTCTTTTATAAATATCTAATGAAACGTATGAAGTACGGTGAATCACAGCTCACCCGCAGTGATGTAAAGAAAAAGATGAATTTAATGCTATTTTCAACTCAAGTGGACGTTGACTAATTAACTTCACTACAAAAACTTAGTTTAACCTTGCATCTTATCAGTTCCAATAAATGATGGTTCCCAACTAAAACAATGCATAATTATTTTAATAATAATAATCTTCTTGGGTTGACTCAAAAACATTATACAAAAAGACCTTTTGTAAGCTCAAACGGTCGTAAAGATTTAAGTACCTAAATATTTACTTAAATAAAACCCGCGTTCTTTGTTTTGCCAGAAAGCCGGACGAAATTTTAAACGTAAAAAATCTTCTTTAAAATGTATTTAGCACGATTTAAAAAATAAATGAAATTATATTTTTGTTTTAATTAACGCTCATTAGGGACAACCGTAACGGGTACGATATTTTATAATTAAGTGAAATGTTTTAAGTAAAACGATTCATTTACATGAATAATTTAAAATAAAAGGTTTTTTACTTCAATTTCGTCATCAGATTAACTTGATTGTTCGATATTATTGAGTGCTCTCTTGGTTATTTGCAAATTATTGTCCATAATTCCAATATACGGGTAAATTTTTCGCAAACAATTCGAATATGTCGTGTGTTCTATAGGCGGGAGAATCTTCTTACGTTCGTTAAGCAATTTAAAACAACTAACATATAACTGTCAACAATATCAGGGGTCCTGCCAACGCTAAATAAGGTCACAGTCGTGCACATAGCCAATAATCAAACATGTTTGTTCACAATTCTAATAAAAATTCAACAATCATGACTACTTGACTCACATAAATGATGGTTTCGAATCTGGGTCAACGTAAGTGAGCATATTTTCGACCCCGACAATAAAAGATGACAATTAAAAAATACTATAAGCATAGATTCAATGTCATTGTAATCAAGAGTTTCTATTTATTTTGCATCTAAAATAGAATGCAAACTAAAATTTATTTTACGGTTCCGTCCTCGAAGTCTGTCAGCGGATTGCTACTAAGCCTTTGCTTCCTTACATTTCTCTGTCTTAGGAACTCTATTACATAAAGAGCTGAAATTTTGAATACTGAAAACACTTTTTATTTTTAATTAATATAAAACGACAACTAGCCGCGGTGACTTATGCAACATTCTTAACAATAGATCTCGATACTTGATGTATGATCAGTATGGATTATATCTCATACGATGGTACAGAAAACAAAATCGAATATACGCTCGGAATTGACCTATTTTCATACAGTTCCGTTTTATTAATATTTTTCTTTTTTGTTTATATTTCAGTATATCCAGCGTATAAGAAGAACGAGGCAGGGTTCACAACATGCCCGTCCCTGGAGACGCGGTACACGGGCGAGCCGAACAACCGCGCGGTTTCCCGCAGACCGGCCGATATCGTGCGCACGCGCAACCCGGGAGCATGTGAGACACTATAATATTCTTCTTAAACTAGCATAACTTCATTTCTTGTATTAATTTGTTCATAAAAATAAGTAAATAAACAAGTAATTAAACGCTTTACACTCACCGGGCCCCCAGTAAGATTATTGGACCTTGTGTCGGGGGTTACACGGAAACACACACGAAACATAAACACAAACACCCATACCACGACACACAGCCATATCGTCAATATCGTAGATGTCTGTCATATGTGGAATTAAACCCGCCACCGTTAGCACTTTAGTCAGTTGCAGCGACCACTGCGCCATCACTGCCGTCAAACTACTTCTCTCTCTTTTACTATTTACTTTGTTTGTTCCTGAAACGGTTCAGCCGTTCAGCCGCCAACACGACTGTTTTCTAGAGTCTTACAAAGTATTTATCTTAAGATAAATTTCATAGACGTAATTCACTTAAGTAGTATCCACTTTTCTCGGTCAAATATTAAGTTAGGGTTTTCAGCGAACTTAATCGCAAATTGGCACACGGCCAGAACGCCGCGCCTCCTTTGCCCTTGTCTGGCGACATTGCTTTATGAATATACAAATACTTGACGGCTTAATTTGATTTAAAATATTCACGTCGTTATTTTCTCTAGAACAAATTAATTGCACGGAATTCCGTACACTACTCAATTAAAGAAAAAAATGTGTTATCTCTGTATTTGTACATGTGCAAACATGTCGATCTAAACCGAAGGTCGCGAGTTCAAACCCTGGCTAGCACCGCTGAATTCGCAAGTGCTAAATTTATGGTTAAATTCATCTTGTGCTGGTGAAGGAAAACATCGTGAGGAAAACCTGCATGTGACGAAATTCTAACAATATGTATATTCACCAACCCGCAGTAGATGATTAAGCTCTTTTACCTTCTTCTAAACAGGAGAAGAGGCCCAGCAGTAGGATATTTACAGGCTGTTACGATATTTGTCGCTTAGGTAACCAAAATCATTTAAAGATTTTAGATATTATTTTTTTGAGATACTCCTCGATTTCTAGGTATATCGAACGGCGGACGTCGCGTAGTAAAGGCGCTATGCGCGTACGCAGCCCGCGCGGAATCGGACATATCGTTCCGCAAGGGAGATCGTATGGAGGTTTTGAGCGATGCAGAACCGGATTGGTGGAGGGTTTTGCACCTCACTACGAGGAGGGAGGGCTTGGTGCCGGCTAACTTTGTAGCTGAGGAGAGCTCCGTGGAGTGCGAGGAGTGAGTATAAACTTTAGTTAATATGCAATTTCGAAAAGAGCACATCTCCTATACACAGTGTAGGAGAGAAAACCTTTCGAAATTGCACATTCAGTTACTTATGGGTTTATTAGATATATTCAAATATAAAATTAAGTATAAATTAAATTGCAAAGGTATCTATTAGAAATATATTTTTCACGAATAAATTATATAAATGGTATGATTTTTTGCTAAGATCTGAAGATTCTGATTTCCGAGAACTCAATAAATACCAAGGTATTCAATTTTCTTCTGTTGTTTTTCTTATATACCTAGTAAAAACTGCTAAAAGTCATTTAAATAAATAAAATCCTCAATTTCAAATATGCCAAAAAATTAGGCTAAAACCGCCAAAATGCCAACACTAAACTGAATCCAAACGTTACATTACAGTTGGTTCTTCCCGCACGTATCAAGGAAAGAGGCAGACAAGCTACTTCTAGCAGAAAGCAATCCTCGCGGAACTTTCCTTGTAAGGCCGGCTGAGCACAATCCACATGGATTCAGCTTAAGTGTCAAAGACTGGGAGGAAGGCAGGGGGTACCATGTGAAGCACTATAAAATAAAACCCCTAGACAATGGGGGTTTCTACATAGCGACCAATCAGACCTTCCCCAGCTTACCAGCGTTGGTCATGTCGTATACAAGTGAGTAACTTCGATTTTGTTTGTTTTAAACATTATTGCAAGATAGTCTGACTACTTAAAGAGTTTAAGTGTTACTCGTGCTGTTGTTGAAAATGGTCATCTGTAATAGCACGATATTCAACATCAATGTTGAAGTATTTCTCTGTAATTGGTTTATGATGAGGCCATTTAATTATTTTCTGGCGTAATATAACTACCCTATGAGAGCTTATTAATAATAGATAATAATAGGTAGGCTGCTGAAATTGTTTCTTCCGATACTATTTTTAAGGGTCTGCGGACTATATTTATTAACTTACTCTATCTCTTTCTTATATTTTGGTGGTCGGTATTTTTAAAAGATAATATTTTTAAGGCAATAATTTTAAACTATACTTATTTTCCGTATGCTTAACTAACCTGGAAGATCTCATAATTCCAATGATGTGTGCTCACGCATTCCAGAAAACGCGCTAGGTTTGTGCCACGTGCTCGCCCGCCCTTGTCCGAAACCGGAGCCTCAGATGTGGGACCTTGGACCAGAATTAAGGGATAAATGGGAAATTCCAAGAAGCCAAATACAGCTGATCAAGAAACTTGGGCAGGGAAATTTCGGGGAGGTCTATTATGGAAAATGGTGTAATAATATTGAGGTGAGTTGGGTATATATTTCGGTTTAAGCAATATTGTTACTGGACGCATATAATTAGTTTTTCCTTTGTCAATTAATAAATTGTGTTTGATAAATCTTTGAGCAAAATATAATTTGTCAATTTATTATTACGCGTTTCTAATTTTGTTTAATTGATACAGGAAAATGTGGTAAAAAATGTGTCCTGAAGGCCGTCAATTATATTAATTATTCTCTATTAATTTTATAATTAATTGACCAGTTTATTAATGTATTTATCTCTAAATTATGTTTCTTTTAAAGGTCGCCGTAAAAACATTGAGGGAAGGCACAATGTCCAAGCAGGCCTTCCTCCAAGAGGCTGCCATTATGAAGAAGTTCCGTCACAAACGTCTCGTAGCCTTGTACGCGGTTTGCTCACAACAGGAACCCGTTTACATCGTCCAGGAATACATGTGCAAAGGCTCCCTGCTAGAATTCCTTAGGAACGGAGAAGGAAAATCCCTCCACTTTGAAGATCTCATCTACATTGCAGCCCAAGTCGCATCCGGCATGGAATACCTCGAATCGAAACTCTTGATACACAGAGACTTAGCCGCCAGAAACGTTTTAATAGGTGAAAATAATGTAGCCAAAATATGTGACTTCGGTCTCGCTAGAGTGATCGAAGACAACGAATACTGTCCAAAACAAGGATCTCGGTTTCCGGTAAAATGGACGGCACCAGAGGCAATAATATATGGACGTTTCTCTATCAAAAGTGACGTTTGGTCGTATGGTATATTATTGATGGAGTTATTCACATACGGACAGATACCATACCCAGGTCTTCATGGAAAAGAAGTTATCGAGCAAGTCGAAAGAGGGTATAGAATGCCGAAGCCAGTTGGACATTACTTGCCCGACGATATCTATAGACTGATGCTTCAATGCTGGGATGCTATACCAGAAAAGCGACCAACGTTCGAATTCCTCAACCACTATTTCGAATCGTTCACAGTGACCAGTGAAATACCGTACAGAGAAGTGCAAGACTAGTGCTGTGATATAGTGAAATAGATTTTTTACGACTTCCAGTTAGGATATTGCGAAACGCTGTGCGTTTAAGTGATAGTGATGAGCCATTGACATTTGTTCGTATAAAAGTGTAGACGAAATAATCGCTGAACGTTTGTTTTGCTGTTTGAAGTGATTTAACGCTGCTGCATTGCGTCTAAACGACTATAATAATGTATAATAATCAAACATGAAAGTTATTTGTGAAATTTCATACTAAACTGAATATGACGTTTAATGATCTAACTGGGTTGTCGTGTGTTTGAACAGCGTGAGATAATTTTGTGTAGGGTCCTTAGCGAATAAATGGAATTATGACGAGTGTGTGTGACATACATAAGTGATAAACCTTAACATCCTACACATGTATTCTCAAAATGTGTAGCGATTACACACACACTGTTATACTTTCTAATTTTAGTATTTTTATACTCAAAGCGTTACTAAACTATACAGGAAAGTGTGAGCTTGTCGATTTTATTCATGGGCTTTTCATATGATTTGTAGTTATGAAAATGAATGATGTCGACTGTATAACGCCTAAGTCGAAACGAACACGGAAATATGTCGATGGCAGAGTAACATATAAGTGACTAATGACACCTATTTTCTTATTTATTAGCTGTAGCTTAAGCACGTTTAGCGTATTACGTTGCATCTGTACAAAATTGTTCACTAATATAAGCAATAATGTTAAAAATCAAAATTGAAAACTAATGGTAACACAGTATTTTCATATTCTAAATCGAGATGTGATATTTTTTTTATCACAGTTATTAATGTGTCTGTGTCCCTTCGCCACTTTCCGTTTAAATAATGGTGCTAGCGACTAGTCGGCCCTAAATTCTTATTATTTTTAACATTACATCACGATAATGACGCAAAACAATAAGTCAAACATCTCAAATAAATGT
Source organism: Junonia grisea (assembly GCA_018235645.1). NCBI lineage: Eukaryota > Metazoa > Arthropoda > Insecta > Lepidoptera > Nymphalidae > Junonia > Junonia grisea. The sequence goes on along the minus strand of DVXP01000034.1, from coordinate 10,188 downwards.
TGACTGAGAAAATGTCTGTAACAAAAATCTGTTTGACTTTAATGCGAATAATGTTTGTGTACCATACTATAAACAAGAAATCAAAGATGTATGAAGGAAATTTCTCGAAAAAGGCAATCGAAGTAAATCTGATGTATTTTGTTTTGTAGCGTGTCCATTTTGTTATTTTAGTTATGCCATTGAAGATGTTATGCCTTGATCACTTTTAAGGGCTGACTATGATTTGTCTGCTTTAAATTGTGTTTTCCAAGTTGTGCACACAATGATCCTACACTCAAATTAATACATATTTGTAAAGTACCCACACCATAGACAAATAAAATAAAAAATAAAAAATACAACTTATCTATAAATAAAAAAAATATGTTAAAACATTTTGGAGGCCACTTTGAGATTATTCTTAAGAATATACAATTTATATCAAGAAATTACCTCGACTGACTCATTCAGGCTCCTTTGCGATGTTATTTTGTTTTAATCTCAAAGTACCCATAGATAATTAAAATTCCATAGATAATAAAATTGTCACAACCATTAGCAAAGGGGCCAAGATCCTTCACGTTAAAAATAAATATAGCTTTAGGACCATATACCAAAGAGTTATTGTACATTATGAGCGAAGGATAGTTTGTAAGGGGGGGCATATTTAATTTTTAGTGTAGTTAGAAATTGTGACCTGTGTATTGTTAATTAATTTGACCAATATCCCTTATTTTGAGAAATGTATGAGTAAATTGTATGATAAAATTAAATATATTTGTTAATACGACTGATCAAGAATTACCACATTACCATGACTTTATAGCTAATTTTGTCGCCTCATAAAAGTATTAAAGATATGCTTTAATCACTTAATCATTTTCATCGTCCTAGAAATTGTATAAATCAATGAAAAATAGTGTCTTATAACATTCCAAGTAATCAAACACTTTAAATTTGGACACTTTTGTATGAAAACGATTACATTTATAAGATTTTGTACATACAATGAAATAAATGTCATTGATATATAAATTAGTTTTATTTTTTATCCTATTTCATAAACCTATACACTATGTATAATAGTAATTATCAATTACAATTATGTATTATCATCATTTTATAATTATCTAAATTCAACTATACATAACAAAGTAGGTTTAAAAAAATGCATTTACAGTATTTACAGATTTTGAAAATATTTCCTTTAGTGGCCACTCATTGAATAGATACATAAAGATATATGAAATGGCAATTTTTTCATATATCAATAATATTTAATTAAATTAATATTTTTTTATATTGGTTTTCAATGAAACTTTTCTAGAGAGAAAAAAATGCTTTAACACATTTTTTTCTACTTCTTTGATAATTTTCGAAGTCATTGAAATACTTTTAGTAAAAAAAAGTCTTGCCCCAAAATATATAACAGCTTCTTTAACCCCTCGTATGCCAGAACTCACAAAATTTTGTTACCGTTGACTGCCGGGAAATATGAAGAGACCGTGCAGTAATGCAACATTAACTTTTACATTGAATGTCTTTAGATTAAGACAACCTTTCTTTGATCTGTTTTTTTATAAAATTATACAATTTAGTCCCGCTGAGTTTCTTTCGCGGTTTCTTCTCAGGTCTGAGGTGTAACTCTTCCGAAACCATAGTAGATAATTCTGTTTGACTTTCAAAAAGTGATTTTTTTCTATTCCTATTTTAAATAAAAGTATTTCATTTCATTGCATATTTCATTTCATTTCATACGAATCCAAGTTTTGTAGGTACAAAATTTAGTAGAGCAGCATGGGTAAAGTAATATTTAATCTCAATATTTCTTTAAGAGAGAAAATAAATCCTTTAGGAAAACAAAGATTGTTCCCAAAAAAAAAGAGTTTTATTGTATTTAATTGTAAACCGGTTTATTCAGGATGGGTATAAGAATGTATTTTAAAACAATCATAATGTATAACCTTATCCTTTTTTATATAAGGTAGAAATAGGGGAAATTTGTGTTTCGTCCGATCCACGTTCCGGCACTTTACTGGGAAAGCGTGGATTCCAGCACGCAGCACGAGGGGTTAAACAAGACTTATTTTATGAATGGCTCTAATTAATAATAATAATAATTTTGGAACATTTCATTACAATCATAGGTATATAAAAGTATAAAATAAATGTAAAATAAATGTTTGAGCATACTAATATGAAATGATAATACTTAAATAAATATCAATTAATAAATTATTATAATTAATATTGCTTTATATCACATATAATTCAAAATAATTTCACTAATGTTATACTGTATCGGCATACATTTTACTTTTTATTCTTAGATACCTGTACTCCGAATGGTAAAAGGACTGCAAGGAGTGCCAACATAATAAAATTGGGTAAGGAACATAATGTGGATTCTTCTTGCTGTAATGGTTGAGGTATATTGCCAGTGCTACCAACATACCTGACCAGGCATATCTGAAAATTAGATAATTTTTGTTTATATATTTTATACGAAACGAAAATGTAATAATAAATGGAATTAATATATATAATGAAGCAGGAACCTATCTATGAAATTTTGAAAAAAATAAGTTGTTATAAATACATTTATAAGTCTAAAATTATTGTATTAACAGGTTGCTAATACATTGCCGTTGACTATCAAAAGTTTATATACAGGCTGGTTTGCCCGGATAAATACAACACTCTAACGTGGGAGAGCTATGCATTTGCATGAATGGGCCAGCTCGACCGGAGTTATACTACGGCCTCACAGAAAACCGGCGTAAAATGACGCCTTCGTCGTGTTTCGTGAGTGTGTGAGTGAGTTTACCGGAGGCTCAATTCCCAAACCCTTCCCTATCCATTCCCCCTAAAACGCCGGCAACGCATTTTGTGGCACCTCTGGTGCTGCAAATGTCCATGGGCGATAGCATTCACTTTCCATCAGGTGATCTGTCAGCCCGTTTGCCCCCCATACCATAAAAAACACTCAAACAAAATCTTCATAAAGTAACTAATATAGCTGTATTTGAAGTAGTTAGAAAGACAGAAGGTTATTTAAAACCTTATTTTCCTAAGCTTTTGCGTCAGTAATTCATTTATAAACTCTGGGGCTGAACATGTTTATAAATGGTAATCACTTCACTTAAAATGAAAGTACCCAAGTAAACAATATGATATAACATACAATTTTTTAAAAAATTGATGGCAAGTAGTAATGGCAGTCACTATAAAATTTGTTTTGCCGAGACAAGCATATCTTTGTCTTCTTCTTCCTAGCATTTTTCCCGGACTTAACGAGGATCTGCTATATTCTAGCCTAAGTATTGACATAGCCTAGGTATTGCCTATACAAAAAATATAAAACAGAACAAAAATGGTAAATAAAAGTAAAACACTCACTGAAAAACAAACGGCTTGCTAAACAGCAAGAATGATATGATTATAGACAGCGCCTTTCTCATAGTAGTAACTGTAACTGCCACTGTGGCGCCACAGATGCGAACTAACGTCAAAACTGCTTGTAACCCCATATATCCACTTACGCTTAGCAGGAATATATTGAAATACATTGTTGTTGGTGACTGAAAATAGAACAAGATATTTAGATATTTTCTTTGGCATTTAAATAGAAGAGATTTGTAAAATGCATAAAATTAAAAAAAAACCTTTTTTACTTGAGGTTGATACTTCTAAGGTTGTCAATTTGAATAAATGATTTGAATAATGTTAGTTAAATTTTGATTTAATGGTTTAGATATAACAATACAAACACCACTGAAATACTTTAATAATTTTTTTAATGTATTTCAATTTTAAAACAACAATCAAAGCGAAACAAACAAATATAAATAAGTCATTTGTTTTAACTTTTAGTCAAGCATAGGAAAAAAAATGATTATTGGCATCCTATGCATTTCTCAAAGCTAGTTTTCAAATTGTAGGAGAGTACCCAAGCATATACATATATATTGATTCTAAAAACATTTTCCACAATATAAGTAAAAGCAAATATTTACATACCTGTGAACAATACACAAAACCATCAGTCAGTATTCCACTAAACCCGGTAATGACAATGAGGTAAACACATGCGATTGCGTAAGAGTAAAACACAACTTCATTGTTAGATGCTTGGAATTGTTTCATCGCCTTCTCTTGTACGTTACCGATGATCGCGTCGCATAACAATGCTAGCGAAATTACGATCACGCCGATGATGTCGAAATTGGGTGATGTTTTTGAATCAGCTGGAATGTGAAATATTTTTTTTATATTAGTTACTAATTTAATATTACTTTAATTTAATATTTGATGAACATTATACATACAATATTTAGTTTTATTTTACTATTTAATAAACATAAAGAGGTTATATGTACTTATTCATAGTTATTACAGTGACATAAATATATAATTAAATAGAGAAATATACAAGTTTATTGCTTTACGAAAAACCTGAGTAGTAGTTTTATATTATTCATCATTTAGCAGATACTATAAATTTGTAATAGACAGCCTTTAAACAGAAAACTCAAGAAGAACATTTATATTATAATGATAAATAAAATTAAATACTTACCTAAAGTAAACATTGTCAGTCCTATACACATAATAACAGCTGCAACGTAATCTAAGAACCCATATCTCTTTCCCAATATAATTATGCTGCCAATCATAACGGGTATCAGCTTACAACTCTTGAATATCAGCTGTGTCGGGTAATTCAAGTAACTTAGCGCTAAATTTGAGAATGACATTGTACCTAATGTTAGTGCAGCAAGTATTGCATATGTTCTTATTGGTACCCTGTAATTGAAATTGAGTAATGAAAATTTAATTTACTTAAAAATTTCACCTTTGTAGAAGTTTGAAAAAGGGTGCACGGAGGAAGAACACTTGAAATTAGGAGGAAAATAAAAAGAAAAAAAATAGTAAAAGATTTAAAAAAACATTTACCTCTATGTTTTGGTTAATCGAATATAAAATCCCCTTAAAGCTTTATCTTATATGGTCATTTAACACTTTATTTTTAACACTACACTTCCAAAAATTTTTTACACATATTAAGTATTTGAATTTTGAAGAAGTAGTAAAAAAGGTGAAAAAAAAACATAATAGGTATTTAATACTTACTTTCTTTTTATAGGATTCCTTATAAGAGATTCCACATAACTGAGTGACATTGTTATTACAAATTGAACTAGAGTAATGTATAAGCTCACAGGTTTGACCTCAGGTTTTGAAAAAATTAACTCCAGAAAATATCCATATGCTAGATAACACACAAATACAAAAATGGAACAACAAGCAAATTGAACTAGTGGGCTGTATGGTGTTATGTCTAAGCACAAAATATTAATTTCAGATTTTTTATTTTGTCCATTGCTGCTCTGTGGGTCATCTATTTTGATTATAGTCTCCTTTGACATGTTCATTGTTACTATTTTGTTTACGATAGACTTTTTAATTATTTTAATGCTTTTTTGGGAATCCCATATTAACCTGAAAAAAAAATGCAATTATAAAAATATGAGTCATAACAAATATAAAAGATAAAATAGCCACTGGCTTATTTTTGCTATATTCATAAATATTTTGCACTCTATAAATCACTTTACATTTTTGAGTAATTGCTTCAGAATTGTTATTGAGAACAAATTTTTATATTATACATTTTATTAGTTAAATAACAAAATTGTGTCTTAATTCTTAAATATAGTAGTACTTATAAGTTTAGTTTCAAGTATTGAATGTGTAATGATGATAAAAATATAATTATGAAAGGCGAATCAAGAGATTAATTCTTTCAATTAAATACGATAACAAATAAGAACATTATTAAAGTAGAAAATGTAGACGTGTTTTGAATACTTTAAAACTTGAAATATAAAAAGTAATTCAATACCTATTTTTCATCAAAAAATTATACTACAATTTTATTTCAATAAATACTTACAATTAATTAAAATAACGTAAGTAAATAAATATTTACAACAAAAACTAACCACGAAACCACGTAAACCAATTTGACATTTTCTCATATTGGACAAAATTCAAACATTTCAAACTCAGTGTTGCCAATTATTTTAGTTATTTTATTCCAGTTTTGTCTAGATAGATATCTATCTAGAAATGTTTTTAAAACCACATAAACATTTTGCATTTTTATTTTTTTCACTTATTGGATACGAGCAGGCTAATCCACACTACAGCGATTTTGATCTTTCTCCAAGACTTCGACTTTTAAAACATTGTCTAGACATGAATCTCTGCAGCCTTTCTCAAGAAGTTATCTAAATACAAAACGTAGATATCTATCTACTAGATAGATATCTATTAGTTTATTTCAGATATTTTTTATAAAATGTTTGTAAGTTTACATTTCATACATAGCTTAATCGCTAATGTTTGCTTAACATGATAATTAATCAGTGGTGGATTAAAATATTTGGTGCTCATGAGCAAAATCATGAGCAAAAAAAAGCTCATCACCCTCTTTTCCGTATCATGAATATATCTACCGTTTTAGCTAAAAATAGGGTCGCCACTTTCCTTTGCCTAGCGCCCCCTTCTATATCTACTTGCGCCCCTAGGCACTGTATTTAAGATTAAGGTCCTCGGCGCGGCCAAAGAGGGCGCGGCGCCAGGCTTGTCGCAGCAATCAACGTCGTGACTCGTGAAGAACCAGCATATAGATAAATCCATTAGATATCTATTTTTAAGAGAGGCAAGAAAAATAGAAAAGTACAATTTTCCTTTATGAGGTGGCCACACTACACTTTTCTGTGACTGTGGTTAACAAACAAATAGATATTCGAGTGAAATCTCCGTTTTTTTCTAAAAATTCTTGTTTTCTCGTATTCAGGTGTTAATAATATTTGTTAAGGTATGCACTCATTAATTAGTTTTCATTACAATAATTGATTTTCCGTAATCTATTGCAACTAATACGATACGTCAACTTTCGCAGGTCGCATAATCAAGCAGAAAAACTGGATCGAGAACAATGATGGACTCGGACTCGTCCGGTGCGGACTTCTGCAGATTCTGTAGATCTGAAGCTTCGTCTGATCGACCTTTGTTTCATCCTTGTATATGCACTGGCTCTATAAAGTGGATCCACCAGGAGTGTCTCGTACAATGGATGAGGTACTCGCGAAAGGAGATATGCGAGTTGTGTGGACACCGGTTTTCGTTTATGCCGATTTACTCACCTGATATGCCAAGACGGCTACCACTTCGTGATGTTGTCGGTGGTCTTGTGACATCGGTCGCATCAGCTGTGAAGGACTGGTTACACTATACGCTCGTTGCTCTCGCTTGGCTGGGAATAGTGCCTCTCACCGCCTGTCGCACGTACAGATGTTTATTCTCGGGGTCATTGGACCCTGTGATATCACTACCCTTTGATATAGTATCAGCTGAGAACCTAGCAAAAGATGTTTTCTCGGGATGTTTTGTTGTGACGTGCACATTGTTTTCGTTTATCGGACTGGTGTGGTTGAGAGAGCAAATTATGCACGGCGGTGGCCCAGACTGGATGGAGAGAGAGAATTTACCAGCACCTGCAGCTGAGGATATCCCTCTACAAGATAATAACAATGATCATGTTAATGAGGGTGCAGGAGATGACGGAGGGGCTAGAGAGGAGCCTAATGGAGAAGCGGGCGATGACCCGTTAGTGGGGGACGAGGCAAACTGGAATCCCATGGAATGGGACAGAGCAGCTGCTGAGGAGTTAACCTGGGCTCGTTTACTTGGTTTAGATGGGTCAATGGTGTTCCTAGAACATGTGTTCTGGGTTGTGTCGTTAAACACATTATTTATTGTTGTGTTTGCATTCTGCCCGTACCATATAGGCAAGTCAGGTGCTGCACTGGCTGGGTTAAGTGCCGAAGGGCCGTTTGCAGGTCTCTTGACAGCCTTAGCAGGATATGTAATAGTAGGGGCTGTATTAGCAATCTTGCATGGTTTAGCGTCACTTCTCAGGCTAAGGAGTGCAAAGAAGGCACTAGGATTCTGTTATGTAGTTGTGAAAGTAGCACTGCTGTCTGTTATTGAGGTGAGTTTTTTATTTATATAATATGCAATTTATTTATTGTGTTTATCAGTGTTATAAAATTATGTGATAACAAGTAATCTGAAAGGTTGGATTAAAATAAAATTGTAATTAATATCTGACAAAGAAATCATTTATACAATAAATGTTGACAATAATGGAAACCTATTATGTAAAATAAATATAATCTTCATTGAAGAAATAATACCTTCAACCCATTATAACAGTCAGTAAATTATTTCATGCCATAAAATTTCAAAAATTATTTGGAATCTTTACTACTTTTTATTCAATTACACAATTTTTTTCCTAGACCAAAGTTTTCTCTAGACAAAACAAAAATCCCTATTATTGGTGGGTATTTGGACTTGTTTGTACTCCCAAAGATAGAATTGAGGCTCAAACATTCGGTCTTATTACTAAAATCTAATAATTTTATTTTTATAACAAAAATCCCCATTTTTAGATTGGCGTAATACCGCTAGTATGTGGGTGGTGGTTGGACCTGTGTTCTCTATCAATGTTTGATGCCACACTCAAAGACAGGGAGTTAAGCCTCCATGCGGCCCCGTGGACGCTCATGTTCATACATTGGCTTGTCGGCATGGTATATGTGTACTACTTCGCATCGTTCATACTGTTACTAAGAGAAGTTCTACGACCAGGAGTGCTTTGGTTCTTGAAGAACTTGAATGACCCCGATTTTAGTCCTGTGCAGGTATATGTTTTGTATTTCTTATTAATATTAGAAAATTGAAAGTTTATTTGTGATGTGTGTTGCTCTTTCATAAAACCTGAAATTTTATGATGGCTTATATCTTACATTAGGACATAGGCACAATTTACTTTCTTTTTTAAAGAATTCTTGCAGGAATTGTGTGACACAGGTGTAGGTGAAACCATGGGCAGCCAGTTTAATTTAGTATAGTTTTAATAAATCAATATTATAAAATGAAAATTGCATTATCCTATAAGTTATCCGCAGTAACAAAATAAATTCTTATGCAAAAATGTATATAAATTCTATATAATCTGTTCCAATATCTATTGTTTCAAATGGCAATTTAATGATACATTAGTGATACTTTTAGTTATTTGGATAGTATTGTGAGTGCAGATAATTAAATTTCCACTGTTGATATGTCTTGCCAATTTTAAACAAAGGTATTTTAATACAGATTAATAAACGTAATAAAACAGTATGTAAAAAATCAGCGCAGGTATGTATAAAATTAACATGCAAATAAATTCATCATTTATTTGCATTCCTATTCAGAATATTACGTCAAGGTGTGATTTTAAAAAACAATGTAATATTTTTAGACCCTTACACATAGTCATTATATCTAAAAAATTTTAGCTGTTTGTGAGATTTTTTCGATGAACACTTCTAAATATGTATAACTTTTGAAATATTTCCAAGATTACACATTTGTTATTTTTAACATGTCTCATTGTTTTTTTATAATTTTTATTTCAATTGCGTATAATATAATTAACGTTATTAGCATCACTATAAGTTCATTTGCATTTAAAATTATACATAAAAAATGTATGTGCACGTACATAACTATATAAACGTGTTTTTAATAATAAAATAGCTTTTGTTTAAAACATTAAAATATGCAGTCTTTTTAATTTGATGTCCAAGTAATGGAATTTTTTCTTCCTTTTTACATACCTTCATTACTTATGCTTAAAAGGCTGATTTTAATTACACATTTAGCTTATATTTAGCATTTGACACACAAATTGTATTCTACAAAAAACGCAACATTCATGGTACGCAACGTAAACGCAACATCATAATATGGAAGAGGAAGTTTACCATAATTCTTTAAAATCATAAAATGAATATTCATTTAACAAGTTTCTTAATTTTTTTTAATTATAGTGACATTTTGTAATACTCAACAACAGAAACTCTTACTGTTGCTTCTTACTAATATCCTAATACTGTTGATAATAATAATCATTTTAAATGTTTCTTCACAGGAAATGATCCACCTACCAGTATGGTCTCACATACGTCGTCTCGTTGTGTCAGCCATGGTATTTGGCACGGCTGTGCTTTTCATGCTATGGTTGCCAATCAGGGTGATCAAGTATGTGCTACCTGGTTTCCTGCCATATGCTGTTGCTGTTCACAC